>JABCMJ010011910.1:0-11396 GCA_014822125.1 Arbutus unedo | reverse complement strand
TTTATTATTGTGTTTTCACTATCATACAGAGATACAAAGATGAAACAATAACAAATAACATTATCTATTGATATATTATGCAAAAATATAGCGACCAATTTATAACAGATAACATTATTTGTTTTTATATTATGTCAAAATATATAATACAAATTAGAGCAGATAATTTTATCTGATGTTATCTTCTGCAGAGATATAGAGAACAAATTACAGTAGATAATTTTATCTATTTTAGTTTATTATTATGTTTTCACTATTACGCAGAAATACAAAGATAAAACTACAATAATAACATTATTTGTTAATATGTTATGCATAAATACAGATGCCAATTTATAACAAATAACGTTATCAGTTTTCATATTATGTCAAAATACAAATTACAAATTACAAATTACAACAAATAACGTTATCTGTTTTGTTTTATTATTGTATTTTAACTATGTCAAAATATTATTAGATAACTTTGTCTGTTGGCTCCTATCTTATTTATACAGAGATTAGATATTGTACATACTACTATTTCGATAAATAGTAAGATTCAAGCATTATCAATTTAAATAAAATTAATAAGAGACTATGAAGACAAAAGTCACGATAATTATTGAAAAAATCATGTTTTGACTCATTTTTCATATTTTTTAATATTTTTTAATTTTTTAACATGATTTTTAAATTTTTTAAAATGTCCCATCGAAACCAACTAATAATCACCAAAAAAATTGAGAGAAAATAAAAAGTTACAAAAAACTTAGTGTATTAAAAGGTTGTTAGGGTAAAAATTATATTTGACTTATTTTTCATATTTTTTTATTTTATTGTATTTTTAATTGTTGAACATATTTTTTATTTTTTAAAATTTTTTATCGAGACGAACCAATAATCAATAAAAAGTAAATACAAAAAAATTAGTGTACAAAAATTACAATAGATAATCTTATCTGTTTTGGTTTATTATTGTGTTTTTATTATCATGCAGATATACATAAATGCAACTACAATAAATAACATTATCTATTGATATGTTATGCATAAATACATAGGTCAACTTACAACAGATAACATTATCTGTTTTTATATTATGTTAAAATATAGAGTACAAATTAAAACAGATAACCTTATCTGATGTTATTTTATGTAGAGATACAAAAAATAAATTACAACAGATAACCTTATTTATTTTGATTTATTATTGTGTTTTCACTATCATGTAGAGATACAGAGACAAAACTACAACAGATAACATTATCTGTTGATATGTTGTGCATAAATATATAAGACAATTTATAACAGATAACATTATTTGTTCATTATTGTATCTTATGCAAAGATACATAAATCATGAGGGCTTAAATCATGTTATGACTTACATTTCATATTTTTTTATTTTTGCACAGTTTTTTAATTTTTTGAAATTTCTTATCAAGTCGAATCAGTAATTAATAAAAAATAAAAATTTACAAAAAATTGGTATACCAAAAAATTGTGAGAGCACAAATCATGTTTTGACTTTTTTCATATTTTTTAATTTTTAAACATAATTTTTAATTTTTTTATCGAGACGAACCAATAATCAATAAAAAAATAGATGCAAAATAAAAGGTCACAAAAAATTAATGTACCAAAAGATCGTGAGGACACAAATCATATTTTGACTTTTTTTTCATATTTATTAATTTTTAAAATTTTTAAACATAATTTTTTTATTTTTTTTGAAATTTTTTATCAAGACGAACTAATAATCAATAAAAAAAGTAGATGAAAATAAAAAGTTACAAAAAAATTCATGTACCAAAAGGTCATGAGGACACAAATCATATTTTGACTTATTTTTCATATTTTTTTAATTTTTGAACACAATATTTTTAATTTTTTTAAAATTTCTTATCGAAACGTACCCAATAATCAATAAAAAAATAAATACAACATAAAAAATTATAAAAAAATTAGTGACCAAAAGGTGGTGAGAACTTTAAGATTTGTTAAAATTTAATAAATTTGTAATAAGGGTGATTTTGTCAACCAAATGACCTAATTTATTAATATTTTTAAAAAAGTGGATCATAACTACTTGTACTTTTAAAATAATTGATCCTAACTCAACAAATAAATTATGTAAAATTTAATGAGTTAATTAACTCTGGATTTAGAGTTTTAACTAATTTTTCCATATATCATTCACCATCTTCGTGAAAAGTCAAATATTTTTCATTTTGATAAAGTGTATTTGAAAATTAACTTGACAAATATGATTGTCATTGGAACATCTCCAATTTCGACAACGTTATTTCAATTTTTTTAACATTATTTTATTTATCAAAACAATAAATTAAAATGAAAGTCTTTTGATTTCAACAGAATTTAAATAAGTACAAAGTCTGAAAATGAAAATGATAAAAATGCCCTTATAGATTTACATTATTTATTCTCAAAATAACTAATATAGAGCAACTAAAGGTATGACAACCATGTGTTAAACTCCTCCTCAGTGACCGCCAACTCTTCCTATTTATGTGAAAACTTTATCTGCTCCAATGAGTAATTAAATTCAATCGAGAAAGTTATTTGAAAACCAAACTCGAAAGAAAAATAAGCATACAGCAGGATATGGTACAGAACAGATAACAACTGAATAAAAAGTGAACATGTAGGTATGTTGTACTTTCGTTCTTTTTAAATTCTTAGGAATCCCGTCTAGGAACTCCGTTCCGTACCCAACTATCTAACATATAGCATTCAGTTGATATTGATCAATCCTTATCCACTATGGCCCATAGTCTGAGGTTATATACTCGACTAGAATATCGACCCGGCAAGGAAGGGACCGTCTACTGTCCATTTAAGTCAATAACCATTTCACCCTAGCTAGATTTGACAAAAAATGTGGCTTTACCAGGTCTGGTACCAACGAACCTTGTCCGCTTCCCCTTTACTGGTTCAAGGATGCTCAAGAGACTAGCCGTCACTCTCTTGGGGTCCGGAGCTACCCTCGCAAACGGTCCCAAAGTCACCTCCAACGGTTTTCATCAATTTCTAGTTGGGGTCCTTCCATAAAACAAACGAGACGACGCTCGATAGGACTCTAACCCACATTGATCATGGCACAACCGTCAAAATAACACTTGGGACGATGCCCAAAACATCACTTGACACGATGGCACCAACATCTGGTTTATCACTTTTCATTTAACGTCACTACTTTGTTTCTACAAAATTTTACCACTTTATAATATTTACCCAACACCCTTCGCTTCCTTATTATAGGTGACATTCAGAGCAATGTCCTTAACATTGACTATAGTTTTTTTCACAATAATTTTCCAAATAAAATCATGCTCACAAAGTTTTCTAATTTCAATAGTTCAATAACTCTACGGACATTCGAACAGCCCATCGGCTAAGTGATCATAATCAATCTGGTAGCACAACAATTGTAATATCTACAATCTCCTCGGATAGCACGATGGTCATACTCGACATAACCAATAACTCCCAACACACATCTAGATTTCGCAAATCTAAGTTACATTACAAAGTTCATACTGCACAACTATATCAACATGACATAACAACATGGTCAAACAAGATTAAACATGGTCAATCAATTCACACGAGATCACACGGAGACTCATGGATATAAATCAAGTGTCGTGTATGTTTGTGCAGTGTGAACATGCTATTAGGTATGTTTTTCAGTTATAGACAGTGTCCCACATAACCAGTTATCATTTTGTAAAATTTTAGAATTTGCACAAGTTGCTTGAGCAAGCTACCAAACCCCAGATTCTAATAAAAGTTGACCTTTCTGGAAACAGACAGTGTTCTAGAGTTTTATAAGGTCGCTCGAGCAAGTCTTTATTTTTTAAATTATTGCAACTTTCTGTTTCATACATAAATAGTTTGAACCAAATCCTAAATCATGTATTATGGATCTAAAACTAAAATTGACAACACGAATGAAAATTAACGTGACGGATTGGAGGTAAAGAATCCTACCCTACCACAATTGAAGAAAACAAATGATGAAGAAAGGTTGATTCGGTGAAAATTGAACATAACCTCAACTAAGGTTTCTCTTTGCTCAAGAACACCAAAAACAAAATACCTCTCAATATTCTCAAATTCGTATGTTTTGTAAAAGTTATTTTGAGATCCAAATGGTTTATATAGAGATCGAGGTAAAATCCCTAATAAAGCCAAAATAATTTCTAAATCAATGCCATGAAAACCCTATTGAACAAGTCCATGAATTCCCCATATAGATTCCTCATTTTGTAATAATTTGTCATTAACTCTAAATTAATCTGATAACTGGCCTTAGAATCCTAGGAATCTGATGTAAATCTATTAATCTGCCAAAAATCCTAAATCAATAGCTATGAATGCGAAGAAACCGCTGAAGATTCGTTTCCCGAGGTTCTGTAAAATGATAGCTCGCTCGAACAGCCTCCTTAATTTTTAAAATTCTGTTTTAAATAATTAAAAGTACAAAATTAAATACTTTATATTAATTTTAAATTCTTATTAAAATTACGAGTTTTGTTGTAATCAAGATATGTGTCAGTGGGGACGATTGTAAAACATAATCCCAATAAGAAAAGCAAGATAAACAATAGGAGATCCGTAAATTTCGTAGAGTTCACCCAAAAAATACTAATTAAATGCATGAGTTATATATAATATAATAATGTGTGAGCCAGTAACGTAATAATGATGTTGTATTAGTGGGTGCAATTATGTAACACAACAATGATAAAAATCGAACAAATCAATAAAGAGATAATAAAACATTTAATAAGTTATCTTCTTATCTTTATGTGAGATACAGTGAGCTCGCCAAGATCTTTTTCTAGTGGTGGGGAATACACACACATATCCGTATTATATACAATAATAAAAAATTGAAACAAAACATTGAGAAAATAGTATTTAATAATTATTGAGTTAACAATGTTTTTCATATGGACATAAAATGTCAAAATAAATATTAATTCGAACTTGATACACCTAGCTACTAAAATGATGTATTTTTAATTGTGTTTAATGTTCTTTCGTAGTAAAGATATTTATCATAAAATTAATATTAACACCTTAACGATGTTTTTTCCAATAATGGGATCAAGAAACTTGTCGAAAAATCCGCCATCCGTTCTGTTGCATAATCTGATTGTAATGTGTTTTATAGAAAAAATGCATGTTTTATTACATATACATATGTTGTTGAAATGAACAAAGTCAAATATCACAGAGAATTGAGAACCAAAAATTCCTAAACTTATGTCAACGTGCTCATAGTATCCGTGGAACATTTTTTGTTTTCTCTCCCTTTTTGTCTTAAGTCTAAATTACATTTTATTTTATAAATAAAAAATTTCGATTTAAATCTGCCTGTGTTGTTTAATTTTTCTCAATTTAGATCTCAAAAATTTCAAAATTCATCCAAAATGGCTTCGGCCGCTTAAGTCAGGACTTTTTAATAAGAAAAGCTATATATAGAACTAAGTAAATTTTTCTGCACGCAAAAAACCTAGTGATGGTGGACCTATATATAAGTTGACGATAAAAAATAAATTATTAGTACAATAATAAAAATTTAAATGATTGTTGGCGTGGCGGCCCCCACCACTTATTCCCTCCGAATCTATCCTTGCTTCCATTAATATTGAGCAAGTGAGAGAATAAAATTTTGTGTACGAATTTTTGTGGGGTTTATGTATGGGTGAGAATATGAGACATCCTTTAGTGTAAGCAAAAGGGAGAGAGAATCATTTCTTTTTGTGTAAACAAATCAATCCTTATCTCAATAGGACATAACATAAACAAGTATAAAAATATTATATTATTTTTTTTTCGTACTGGAAAATTTCATAGACACGGATAATTGGACACATATTTTATAACGCACCGATTTTTCGGTATTATTTAATTATTTGATTAATTGAAATATAAATAAAAAATACCTTTTATTATTTAATTTAAAATAACAGGAAATATGATAAATCAAAATTTTGAAACGCGGAAGTGAAATTGATAAAAATACTTTTGAGATTTACATTTTATTAAAAACAAATAAAATAACAGAGTATCTAAGGGTAGAACAGCCAAACTCCGCCACAGTCCTCCAGCAGCTCCCGATTTCTCCTGTTTGGATAGATTCTGCAACTACTCTTTGACATCTGGTATGAAACACCAGGGGCAGAGAAGTTGTACCAATGAGTTTATAAAACTTGGTAGGAAAGTTTCTCCGAAAACCGAACCCATAAGTAAAAGCACATACAACATGAGATATGACATAACAACAGAATACATAAAATGAAGCATAAATAACAGAATTTTAAATAACAAATGCAGATACATCAAAAGCTGTAAAGTAACGTTTAAGTGCATTAAATTCATTCTTCTTTCTTTTAATCGGGACGACCCCCAGGAAATCTAACCCAGAATACAAAAATAGAAGGGAATCGAACCACCAACTATCTCAGGAATCTAACCCGAAATAAAAGTGTAAGGGAATCGAACCATCAACCACCTCGGGAATCTAACCCGGAACAGCAATCACCTCAAAAATCTAATCTGGTACAAAAGTGAAGGAGAATCGAACCACCAGCCACCTCGGGAATCTAACCTGGAACAAAAGTGAAAGGGAATCGAACCACCAGTCACCTTGAGAATCTAACCTGGAACAAAAGTGAGAAGGAAAATCAAACCACCAACTACCTCAGAAATCTTACCTGGAATAAAAATGAAGGGGAATCAAACCACCAATCACCTCGGAAATCTAACCCGGAACAATCTCGAAAATCTAACCCGGCACAAGAGTGAGAAGGCGAATCGAACCACCAACCACCTCGGGAATCTAACTCGAAAAATCAATTCAGCAGCATGACGACTGTAATTAAATTATTTTCACTTTTATCACTTGTTCAGGCTCTTACCAATACAATCAGAATTTTTCATCAACTATCATGTTATCACAAATAAAATCTATGTGCACCAAAACAACATCAAAGGTCCATCTTACGGTATTCCCACTCACACGAGGTCCCACGGGGACTCGTGAACGTAAGATTAGTGCGTGTATACTTGTACATAATGTACATGCTTTCGGATTGCAATTAGATAGTCTGATCTTGATCGCGTTGGCTCAAACAACAAGTTAAAGTATTCTAGGAACTTTCTGAATTACAGCTATTGATAGATTTCTAAACACCAAAAACTGCATCATCAACTTTAAACGAAAAATTGATTTTTCTCAAGTAAAAATGAAACACAAAATTCACATATTATTGAAGTTTTACGTGTTTAGTTTCAAATAAATTAAACGATGCACAATTCCGATACCCGTGGTAAAAGTTATGGTCGTTTTTCTAATATGTGTCAGTGTAGTCTGCACAATGACAAATTTGTAGCAGTTCGGTTACGGATTTATGTAGAATTGTATACTTTGAATTAGGTTTCGAAATTTTTATCCAATACAGAAGACACATAAAGCAACGTTCAGTAAAAAATTTAGAAATTTTGGAGCCCTGGAACGACCTTAACGAAATTTCTCAAAATTAAGTTATCGCTATGTATCATTTTCCAAATTCATAATTTTTTCCTAAGCTTTACGCTTCCTAGCACGAATCGATCAAAAATCACATACTTATAGAAAACTAAACATAAAATTGTCCCACAATCCTACCAAAAATACTTAAACCAAGGGTTGGAGATAAACAATCGTACCTTAGTTGATGAAACCGAAGAACGAAATAATTTTTGGTAGAAATCCGGCTTGGCAAATGGTCACTCTCTTCTTACTCGTTGGTCTCTCCTAGACCCCTTTCTCTCTAACTCACTCCCTGGTTTGCTTGTATGTAATCAAATGACGTGTGAGAAGAATAAAAATTTTAGACAACTTCACCCAATAAATCAAAATTAATTCTCCCATTACCTCCCGTATTCAATCACCATGAAAGCTGTCAAATAAAAACTGGTGCAAGAATTCCAATAGCTAGGTAAGGAATTAAAGAGGAAATTAAAAAAAATTAATATTCCGTAATTCTCATCTCACAATACTCACTCAATTTCAACCGTCCATCTCCCAATTGATCTTGAGCATTCAAATTAAATATAATTTCATAATTAGACATGATTATCTAAAAAAATATATATTGATTTGTAAATTATTATTATTATTATTATTCAATGTATCGAACAACTCTAAAATGCATCTATGTCTGAATATGTACTCTTTCGTAAACTCAAAGGAGTATCTCTCAACCATGTATATGCTTCCAAGATTTTATTTGACAACTAGAATTCACCTTGGTGAATATTCTGACCAAAACATACACTAGAGCTATTATCACCCTACCATTAGGAAAATGAGAAAGCTTGCTGCGCAGTAGACATGTTGTACAGCAAAACAACGTTATTTTGACGTAAAAACGAAAACTCCTAGCTACCGGTAAAAATATGCCCAAAATAGTATTTTGTGTGCTAGAATAATGTTGTTTTAGTACAATGGACTCACACTTTTTTGAAAACAACCTTCGCCCATAAAACCTTCTTCTCTTCATTAAGTCTCCACCACCACTTTATTAACATTATCAAGTTAATGTTTCAACAACTTTTGATACCCAAACCATCATATTTCCTCTCCTTGGTTAACTTTTCCATCTCAAATAATGTAATTTTATCCTTTCATTTGTTTTAACCCACACAATTTCCTCTGAGCTTTCCCTATCATTTATGCCACTGAAATTGAGATCTTGCATATAATAAACTGATAAATTAGAATGGATAGACTTCACCAAACTTAATCTTCTCCATGAGGATAAATTTACTTTAATTTCTTCCCATTAGCTAACTTATTTTTTGTCCAGTCCACAATTTGTTGCCAGATGTAAATCTTTATTGGGTAGTTCTCCTAATCAGTGGCAAAGGAAATATCCCACATTGAATTTTGATGAATTGCTTTACACGTAGATTGGCATAAACAGAAGATTATTTGGGTTTGCAAACTCTCTTAGTGTTGTATAAATAAAAGGGTGAATTACATTGAACTCTACTGAGGTTTACAAAAAGTATAATGTCCTCCCTAAAATTTTTAAAATTACTTTAACCTTCCTTCTTTTTAAAACTATTATGCAATTATCTCTCTTATTATTAAAATCAGTCAAATATCATTAGTTGAGCTGTTTAAAACTTCATGTTCGAGATTTTTTTTTGATAAAATGAATTCTAACATAATTTCTGTTGCGTTTGAAATAACTTATAATGATTTTTTTAGATTTTTCTAAAGTAAAAATTCAAGCAAAGTTTTAAAATGTGTTCGAATTTTTACTTTAGAAAAATCACAAAAATTTAACATAGGCTATTTTGGACGTGATAAAAATTATATTACAGTTTGTTTTGTCAAAAAAAATTCTCAAACTTGAAGTTTTAATAGCGTATCTAACGACATTTGACAGATTTTTACGGTAAAAGAGGTAACTACATAATAGTTTAAAAAATAAGAGGGGTTATAATTATTTTAAAAACCTCAAGAGGGGTAGTGTAATTCACTCTAAATAAAAACACATCACCAAATTGTGGAGTCCCACTTAAAGGTTTTGTTTCGTTTTGGAATGACAAATACCTAATCTATGACTTTGTGCTTTGTAAAGTATAAAATAGACACAATAAAAACAAGGGTGAATTACACTGATCTCCCCTGAGGTTTACAAAAAGTACAATATCATTTCTAAAGTTTCTAAAATTATTTTGACCTCCCTTACTTTTAAACTATTATGCAATTATCTCCCTTAATGTTAAAATCAGTCAAACACTATTAGTTACATCATTAAAACTTCACGTTCAAGATTTTTTTGATAAAATAAATTATAACATAATTTTTATTGCGTTTGAAATAATTTATGATGATTTTTTTTAATTTTTGTAAAGTCAAAATTAAAGTAGAGTTTTAAAATCTGTCCAAATTTTGACTTTATAAAAATCACAAAAATTTAAGATAGACTATTTTGGACGTGATAAGAATTATATTATAGTTTATTTTGTCAAAAAAATTCTCAAATTTAAAATTTTAATAGCGTATCAATAAACGAAGTTTCACAGATTTTTATGATAGGAGAAATAACTGCATAATAATTTAAAAAATAAGAGAGATCGGAGTAATTTTAAATACCTTAAGAGGGGCATTGTATTTGTTATAAACCTGAGGGGAGGTCAATGTAATTCACCCTAAAAACAAACATAGGCGCTGCTTTTGTCTTCCAAGGGAAATATTGTTCAGTGGCACTAGGACACGACTTACATTTCTCCACTACTAAATATTAATCCTTCTTATTTTTGTTTTGATAATATACGAGATTTTCTTTGCTGATCAGAAAAAAAAATGATCTGAAAGGGAAAAACCTTGCTTGAAAACTCACGTTAGCTTGAATTACCTTCTACTTTTGAATTTGTTCTTAAACCCGAGTACAATGACCCAAAGAAAAACACACTGACAGCTTGTAGTCGTGGCAAACACACTTTGATTGTTCAATCTTAGCCATGTAAGTTGTGAGTGGACCAGTGTGAAGCTTTAGCTTCGTTGGCGGCTAGAGCTCCTAGCCGACGACCGGCTACCCGACCCTTTCAAGCTCAGCTGATCTCTTCTTGATTTCGTTTTTTCTCTATTTGAGATAGCCGAATCAATGGAACTTTGATCCTTGGTTATTGCTTGGTTAATTTCTGGAAGGCCCCTATTGATGGTCGTCGGCTATGGTATATGAGATTTTCTTTGCGAAAAAAATTGAAACTCAAGACCACGTGTATAAATTCCATATTAATGTGGCGTTGAAGAGTTTTAGAATACCACGTGACGGTACCGCATTGACAGATTTATTGTGCGCCCAATGGAAGCAGCTGCCCCACTGAATTTTTGCAATACTTTAGTTTTACTCCTTAGTTTCATAAATTATGACGAATTTCCCCTAGAAATTTGCATGAATGTTCTATCTAAAATTAGCTGTAGCTCTTAAATTTGTGTGACATTTTTCATGACGCCCTCTTAACTTGATCATTTTGTAATAGCTCTTAAATTTGTGTGAAATTTGCATGAATGTTATGACATTGTCAAATTTTTAATAGTAATATTACGGAGACCCACATTAATACGCGTCTCTTCTCAAAAAAAAAAAAGTTACAAAACATATGCAACTGTCACCCCCAATGAATAGAATTCAACTTAATTAAAGTCCTAATTCAATGAATGTCATTTTACTTTAACAGTGGTTCATAGGTTAGCCCTACCGAATCTAGTGTAGATTTCAATGTCTGACCAATCACAATGGACCTCAAATGAAAGAATACTATTTAATTATGAAGAGGTTTAACTATGCACGTAAATAGGTTATGTTGCAATGTAATAG
>JABCMJ010011903.1:0-11248 GCA_014822125.1 Arbutus unedo | reverse complement strand
GATATTATTGAAGCAAATAAAGATGTATTACTATTTTCACGTCAAATGAGTGCCCAACAAAATGAAGAACCTGCTAAAATGCTTGCCATATTGAAAAACAAAAGATGCAATTACCTCCTTACAAATGGGACCATTGCGCCCATTTCATAGACAATCATCTCTGAAATATGTCTTTAGAAATTGAGTCTCTTTGTGATCCTTCAATTTAGAAACAAGTCCTACTTCTAGAGCACTTCCATCGACTGAAACTTTGTAGTTACCTAGTATGTCGTAGGCTTTCTCTAAATACGCCATAGGTGAAATACTTTCCATGGCTATTTTAATTCCTGTCCTAACCTGTTGATATATTTTTTTTTTTTTTACTAATCCTGTAATTAGAGTGACAATTTCAAATCTTTTACATCAATTATTCCTGAAGATGAAGAGGTTGAGGAGGACGTGGCACATAGGAATTGTTAGAGCATCCGCACCAATTTTTCTATTTTATGCACTAAATTAGAGAGAAAAATTCACTTTTTCATTTTAGGGAGTCATGCATATTTTGTAATGTCTAGACTCTCTATTTTATTAAAATATTCTTTTTTTTCTTTTATATTCAATGTTATAAACAAATAAAGAAATAGAGAGAAATAAAAATAAGATCTTAGGAGTGAATAGTTCTTCCCTAAAGATAGGGAGTTTCTATTGCTTTCGAAAAATAGGGAGAAGTAGTAGCTGATGTGAGGATTATTATAAGACTTGCTCCTCAAATTAAAGAAATAAGACATTTAAGGAGCTTGATGTGGATGCTCTCACTGAGCACCGATGGATACAAACGGAGTAGTAATAATACCACTAGTCAATTTCTCTCGTACAAGATGACAATCTACTTCGATGTGTTTAGTCCTCTCGTGGAATACTGGATTTGACGCTATATGCATGGCTGCGCTATTGTCACAATATAGATTTACTGACAACTGCACTAGAAACCCTATCTCATAAAGAAATGAACGTATCCAAACTATTCTCACACGTCATGTGAGCCATAGCTCTATATATATTCAACATCCTCACTAGATCGTGTAACTACTGTTTTCTTCTTACTCTTCTAATTAACAAGATTTTCACCAAGATAAATACAGTAAGTGGATCTCCTGTTAGACGGACCGTCTGCTCAATCAAAATTAGTGAATGCCTCAACCCGCAAGTGTCCACTAGTTTGATAGAACAAACCACATCTCGGATGAGCCTTGAGATACCTCACAATTCGTAGAACAACTTCCCAGTGAGGAATCTGAGGACCAGACATAAGTTGACTAATCAGGCTAACGACAAATAAAATATCCGAACAAGTAATAGTAAAATAATTTAACTTTTCCACCAAGCAACGATACTAATCTGGACTAGAAAATAGCTCCCCCTGATTAATACATAATTTGACATTAGGATCCATAGGAGTCTCAACAGGCTTTGATCCTAGCAAACCAGTCTCTTCTAGAATATCCAACGCATACTTCCTCTGTGATAGATTAATACCATTCTTAGAACGTGTAACCTCAATACCTAAGAAGTATCTCAGTTTCTCTAAGTCTTTGATATGGAACTGGCGCTGTAGAAAAGGTTCAGATCATTTATACGCTTCTTGTTGTCACCTGTAATAATAATAATATCATCTACATAGACAATAAATAAGATTTTTTCTTGGTCGAATGTGAGAGAGAAAATAGAATGGTTAGATTGGCACTGCTTTATGCCAAAATGCAAGACAACATCACTACATTTTTCAAACCAAGCCCTAAGAGATTGTTTAAGCCCATAAAGGACTTTTCGAAAATGACATACCTGAGAGGACTCCCCTTGAGCAACAAACCCGGACGATTGCTCCATATAAACCTCCTCAACAAGATCGCCATGCAAGAAGACAGTTTTGACATCCAACGAGAAAAGGAGCCACCAAGGTTGGCAGCAAGAGAAATACGAAGGCGAACAGAGCCGAACTTGACAACTGGGGAGAAGGTTTCAGCATATTCAACACCATAAATCTGAATGTAGCCATTGGCCACGAGGCGAGCTTTGTAGCGCTCAGCAGTGCCATTAGGATAATACTTCACAGTAAATACCCAGCAACACCCAGCAATAGTCTTTCAGAAAGGAAGGGGGACCAACATTCATGTACCATTGCGATAAAGGGCAGTTGTTTCCTCCTTCATAGCTGTCCACCACCCAGAGATGGACAAGGCCTCTTGGATAGTGTTAAGGACAAAAACAAAGGAGACAAAAGAAGAAAAAACACGAAGAGATGGGGAAAGATGAGCTTAAGAAACAAACTGAGTAATGGGATGAGAAGTAGTACGAGTACAAGTACCTTTGTGGAGGGCAATGAGTAAAGAAGCAGGAGATGGAGGTGTCGGAGCAGGAGATACAGGAGGGGGCGAATCTCTAGACGGCGGGCAAGAATCAATAGTGGACAAAAGAGGTGGCAAAGATTCTTTTGGACGGTGAACATATACTAGCAAGGACGGTGGGGGGTGTGGCGGGCAAGAAAAAGGGGGCCAGGAGAGGAACAGAGACGGACATGTCCTCAGAAGAAGAAGAAGCTCTTGCAAAAAAAGGGACAGACTCGTGAAAAGTAACATCAGCACACACAAACTGACGATTTAGAGAGGGTGAATAACATTTATAGCCATTTTGAGTACGCGAATAGCACAAAAATACACACTTGATGGGCTAGGGATCAAATTTGTCTCGATTATGATCTAAGACATGAACATAACAGGTGCAACTAAAAATCTTAGGTGGAAGGGAGTAAATGGGGGGAGCAGAACACAGTAGAGCATATGGTATTTGTCTGCCTAAGACAGTAGGGGACATCTGATTAATAAGGTAACCAGCAGTAAGAACGACATCACTCCAATAAAATTTAGGAACATGCATGTGTAATAGTAGATCACGAATGACCGTCAAAATGTGACTCAATTTGCATTCGTCAACTCCATTTTGTTGTGGAGTCTGAGCACAAAAGGACTGATGTAAGACCACATGTGCATCCAAAAACTGTGATAAAGTATGATGATAATATTCACGTGCATTATCAGAACGAAAAATTTGAATAAGGACACCAAATTGTATTTTTATTTCATCGTAAAAAGATATAAAGATAGAGAGTAATTCAGAACGGTGTTGCATAAGATAAATGTAAATAGTACAAGAATAATCATCCACAAAAATAAAAAAAATATTGAAAATGAGAATGAGACAAAACTCACATAGGGTCCCAAATATCTGAATGCACTAAATGAAAAGGACTCGACGCACGACAATCTTTCCTAGGGAAAAAGGTAACCTGCAATGCTTACTAAACTGACATGTTTCACAAGAAAGTAACTCAACACGACTACATGATGGAACCATCTGTTTAAGATTGGGAAGTGACAGATGGCCAAGGTGACAATGATGTTGGTAAAGAGAAACAGTGGATTGGAAGGCAACAGAGGTAGAAGGCTCGTCATCCAAAAAATAGTAGAGACCACCACGTTCAACATCGCCACCAATCTTCGTCCTCGTCTTGAGATTCTGAAAAATAGAAGAATCAAAAAAGAAAATAATTGAATAGTTTAAGGCTTTGGTAAGCTTACTAACAGACATAAAACTAAAAGAAAAGTGAAAAACATGTAAAACCGTATCTAAACTAAGAGAAGAAGTCAATGGAATAGAACCCAAACCAGTAATAGAAGTAGTAGAGCCATCAACCAATGTGACACGATAAGAAGTCCCAGAGGGACGACAATCAAACAAGATAGTAAGAGTACCAGTCATATGATCAGACACCCTAGAGTCGATGACATTTTTGAGCAAGTGTAGTAGTGGACACATAGGACTGTCGAGGTGTGGTGCTAGAAGATAACTACGAACCATCATCCTCAGAAACGGTGGCTTGGTGGGCAGTTGGGTAATCATGTAGATACCAAAAATAGTGAATAGTATGATTATCTGCATTGCACTAAGTGCAACGGCGAGGCACCCACCCATAACCACGACCACCTTTGCTTGATGATTGACCTCCATGGCCATAGTCACAACCACCACCACGATTGAAATCACCTCAGCCCGAATCCCAACTTATATTACCACGGCCAACTCCCCCTGACGTCGAACCACCATGAGAATGACCACCACAGGGAATGGTAGTGACAAAAGCCAAGCGATCAGAGAATAACTGAGAAGTGGAAGTAGAACCACTATCCAATATGGTAGCTTGACGAATACGACTAAAGACCTCACCAAGAGAAGGTAAAGTTTGGTCTCCCAGAAACTGTGAACAAACGGAATCATAGGTGGGAGACGACAAATTGGACAGAAAGCGGACAACAAACAAAGTATGCTACTGTTGCTTCATAACCTGAATATCGGTAGAGATAAGCTCAGCAATCTTGATCTCCTCACAAAGTCCACAAAAGCAAGCATAATGAGTTTTCAAAGACTAATCACCCATGGTCAGGGAGAAAAAGGCCTAATGAAGATCATATGTTTGGCGAAGATTGTTAACCCCAAAATACATCTTCTTAACCTGGTTTCAAACATGCTTGGCAGTGGTAAAAATATCAAAGGACCACTGATCTAGGGTTCCATACTATTCCATAGGTCCGTGCGAATGCGGGCATCCTCAGATTTTCAAGTGGCATAAGTGGAACTGGTGGCTGCAGG
Organism: Arbutus unedo; assembly: GCA_014822125.1. Taxonomy (NCBI): domain Eukaryota; kingdom Viridiplantae; phylum Streptophyta; class Magnoliopsida; order Ericales; family Ericaceae; genus Arbutus; species Arbutus unedo. The sequence continues at coordinate 6,565 of JABCMJ010011903.1, read as the reverse complement.
AGGATCATCAGTAAGCTACTGGGAAGTGGAATCACCCTCAAAATAGACCTTAACGGAATTGGCCCAAAGAGCATAGTTCTTCGCATTCAAAAGAAAGGAAGTAATAGGTCATCGGTCACGAAAACGAAAAGAACTAACAACAAAATGGGTAACAGTAAAGGTAACAGAATCAAATGTTTGGTGAGTCATTGTGCCAAGCCACCAATAGATCAAGAACAACAATTCACGGTCTCAACCAAACAATCAACGAACGGTATTCACCAACACAACGGACCGACAACCAATTAATGAAACGCCAACCAAAGCAAGGAAAAGGAACCATCTAAGCTGTCAACATAACCAAAAGATCCAAGGATAAATAGCATATGGGCATGGAGGAAAATTTTCGAAAACCATACGAACGGTATAAACGAACAAGGAAAACATACGAATTGCCTAAAGGCATATAAATCAAGCACTAAAGGACTCGCCAAGGACTAGAGAAATGCTGGGTAGTGGGCGGCAGCAACGGGCAGTGGGAGAAGGCTGTTGGACATGGCAGTGGCTGACTGCAGCAGTGGCGAGCTGTTGCTGTTGGGCTGCAACAGTGGTTGGTAGTAGGGTTTGAGGAAATCGTATTAGGGTTAGAGTTTGGTGGCTAGGGTTTGGGTTTGGCGATAAAATACATTAGGGTTAGGGTTTATTGTGGAATCAGGATAGATTAGGGTTAGGGTTATGGTGGAATCGGTATCCGCTCTGATACCATGTTAGTGGAAATAAAGAGAGAGAGAGAGAGAAGAGAGAGAGAGAGAGAGAGAGAAGTGTATAGGGTGTTGTATCTCCCTATCACATACGAGCTTTTATTTATATAGGTAATCATCTAACTAAGATACTCCACATAATTAATGTGGGACTAAGTTGTATTCTAACTTTAACTCTAATACTCTAACAGGAATAAATTGGACTGATGTTATACTGTAGTGCTCAACAGTGTTTCAAGGTCGCAAAATTGACATCAAGTCTTAGGGAAAATTTCATAGAACCAACACAAGACATGATTCAATATATGTGGCCAAATATTGGATGGTCAAGGAAAAAAAAACATGATCAGATGAAAGGGTGCCTGAAAGAAGAATATGGATTAATGATTTGACAAGAAAAGCTAAAAGTGGAAAATCGTATGACATGTTATGGCAGGTGCATCGTAGGCCAATTAATGTGCCTATAAGGAGGAGTGGTTTGATACACATGGAAGATGGCCAAAACAAATAGAGGAACGCCAAAGATAAGAAAAGAGATGATTACTGAAATTAAAACTCGGGTTTGGGACAAAAGCTTGTTGATTTGAGCTTAGAAGGTGTGTTTACTTTTCTGCTGTTTAATGTATGGTTCTGTATTTCTCACTATATTTCAGCTTTTAATACAATTCGCCAAGTTCATTTTTGATCTCATATTATTTTAGTTTCTAACTTATTCACTATTGAGTTGTAAATCAATAGAAGCTCTCTTTCTAAATAGAAGGCATCCTTATTGCGTATAAACATTTTGTTTGATTCCTAAAACACCTTGCAACTACTCTAGGCTTTACTTTGAGGGGAGGCATAATTACGACAAAGATGAGAAACAACTTGAACACACCTAAGAACTCTACATAGGTATTGGACAAATGAAGACTTTCCTACTCAATCCTTTTAATAATGTGCTAATTGTTATTGCATGTAAAACAAAATGTTTAATACGAAAAAGTACATTATGGTACATAACATTTTGGATGTCCCAGCACTTGCAATAAAAAAGCATTTTGGAGGCCTAGCACTTAACTATGGTTTATGAGATGCATGAAGAGAACTACAGAAGTATAAACATCACATAATGATTACAAATATGATTTATAAGAAAGGTTGCTAGTAAAAGAACGAAAGGAATGAGTAAAATTTCAATTACCGATCTTAGCACCCTAGCTCTTGACTGGCCATCAATGAAAGTCAGCAATGTACGAAAAGTAGGAGGCACCATATTATTAAACCTTGGAAGTACCTGAAATTCTGTTGCATTATCAAGTCGAGATTCAAGAAGATTCCTCATATTGACTGAAGAACTTGAAGCTGGTAAGGTGTAAGCAATCTAGCCTCCCGAACCAAAACCAGCCAATCTCATCATAGATGATAGATGGACGCCATAACTAAAGCTACTCTGAGAGTTTCTACTTGCGTTCTATTGAGGAATCCCCAGACTAGGAGATAATTCAATACCTGCAGAGGTAGCTAGCACTTAACACCCAGGATAGTCACTTGAATACACTAAAATAGGAGGAAAATACCAGCAAACTAATACTGAATAAACTTAATCCAACCATTATTGCAAACAAATGTGAGTGTCCTTTAAATAGGCTATTGCAGATAAAGATAGCCCTAATAAATCGTATCAAACAAGATACATTTCAATGAACAATAAAGATAAATCCTAATTAATAGATAAATCTATGACATAAAATCATTATCTAACATTTCTTGTTCCCCACCAATACATAATTAATGTTATAGCTTATCCAGTCTATAATTATTTTCTAGGCAAACCAAATCCTCTATTGTTAGAAAAGAAAGTAACACATCCATTACTATATTTGCTTGTGAAGAAGCTTTTCAGTAATAAAATACAACAAAAGTACAATGCCTAGGCAAACTACAAAATCAATGCATGAATGATTGTGTGGTTACATTATTTGAAAAAATGTGTTATATGGTATGTTATTACACTTTGTTTTTTCAATAAGCTATACCCCAGCCACCATACAACATATGAAAATATGAAAACTTGACACAAATTAGCAAAATTTTATGGATTTTCATAATTGTATCGACAAACCATTAATATCATCATATTAGAATTGTTATTTACTTATTTGTAAGATAATTATTATGTATTTAGGTGTTTTATGACTACCTTGACCAAAAATCTTGGACCGTTACTAGTTATCTGATGCGCTAATCTAAGAATCATAATTTCTGGGGACGACTCCCGAAGTCATTAGAATTTGGTGGCTTGAATTCCCCCTGTTAGTTTCAGAAACAAGCATACTCTGCCTAGAGGCGCTCCTAGGAATGTATTGGGAATTATCTTACTGTCGAAATGCATCACGACCACTTGGAGCAATGACTAGTGAATTAGATGAAGTACTGATAGAGCTTGGACTAGTCGCACAATTTGAATCAGAAGGCCGAAATAGTTGGGAGTTATTGCCAACATGTGAAGCTAAAGACAAGCTTGAATTGGAAAACTCTTGTTGATTTGCTGAATTCATTCTCCGATTGGTATTTCTTTCTTGGACTTCTGTATTTTGTTCTAAACTTGAAGTTTGACTCACATAATCCACAATTATTTCCTGGTCAGCTTCTGCATAGCTATCCTCATATGCTACATATAGATCAATGAGATTTGTGACAACACGAGAAGTCGCACTTTGCAAAGCTAATGGTCCAACCCCAACCAGACTAATACTGGTTCTGTGTTCCAACATGGGACTAATTTCAATGTTTGAAACTGGAGAAGTCAACCATCCGTGCTCAGTATTCAGAGACTCTACATTTTCTTGTATCAAATCATGGTTATTGACATCGGAACCATTGTTGAAAGAAGATATAGGGTTGGAGGAGCTCCTTTGACGTTTCCTCATCGTTATTGTATACTCCCAACGAAGTTTATAAAATTAGGTTTTCAGGTTTAGGCCTTTTGCTGCAGTACCAAAACCAAAACACCACCATTAGAATGAATCTAGAGTAAGTTTAGGTGTAACATGACTAGCAATGTACAAGCATACTTATCAAATATGCGTTTCCACAAAATCTTTTGATTACCAACATAAAACATCCAATGGACAACATGGTCACTTAACATAACAAAAGAAAATGTAACAAATTAATGGAATCTACACAAGGAGAGGGAGGGAAAAAAAGAGGACCGAGAACTGTAATACAAAGCGTGGAAAAGAAAAAGTTGAATAATACAAAGAATCTTAACGTGAGATATTGTCAGTTAATGCAATTTATAAACTTGAACATCAAGTTATCTGATATGGAAGGCATAATGAAGGATCTAATAACTCAGTGGAAGGGTACCATAAATAGCATGAGAAAACAGTTTTTGCTTGATTACTTTCACCAACATGCATATGCCCAAACTTCAAATTCTGTGCAGCCCACAGAAGAACAAACCAACACAGACTAAAGAAGACAAAAAGAAAGACCAGTTTGTGAGGTTTCTCAATCACTCATAGTGTTTTTTCAACAAAATGAAGCAATTGAAGAAGACAAAAAGAAAGACCACATAAAAAATCCACAGTGATATTTTGTCGTACAAAGTGACAGTAACAGGAAAAAAATCAGCAATCAGAGAAGAAAAGCAAACGGAAGCACAAACATATTCCCACGAAAGACACTCTCATAGTGCACTTTAAAGAAGCAAAGCTTTAGAGATGTTAAAGCATCCAACTCAAAACCAATTGACAATGAATGGAGAAACAACCTAGACTCATCTACTAGTTTTGGAGCTAGTAATTAATAAAAGTGGGACACACTTTAACACGCTCCCGCACATGCAACCCTTAATCCGCACATGTAAAGATAAACAACGGATTCATAACACACGGATCATAAGAAACAAGGTGCACTTAAAGCACAAATAATGAGGCAATCAACCAAGAGAGTCCTATACAAAAGCCTTTGAAACCCGAGATTTCATACCATGTTGAAGGAGAGGCTGTCAAGCTTATATACTGTTTTGGAGTGCTAATAATTAATCGATGTAGGATGAACTCTAACAAGAGATGTGGCGTAGATCCTGAAGGAAGACTTTATTGCTTCTCTCAAGAATCTACCTATAGGGTAACCAATCACCATATTATTCATTTCTAAGCCACAAAGTTAAAAACTTTCCGAAAGGACTTAAATATCCAGAGATTGAAAGAAAAATAAAACAATTTAAAAGTTTCATGGTGAACATTACTCAGAAGCAAGTATGCTATCAGTCACTACTAGACCACGAAGCTCACCTAGATAGTCCAAAAAATCACCAACATGAGCAAAAATCAACCCAATCATTTATAGTTGCACGCATAAGTACCAATTTATTGGTTACAAACTAAAAGATTGAAGCACCTAGGAAGCATTTGGCCAAATCAGCAATAACACAACCACAAAAAAGGGAAAGAATAGCCTCTCGCCATTTCAAAGTTGCTACCAAATATGAGATGTGACATTGAATCAACATAGGGATGGCTTGCGCTAAAGCACAGTGCCTCCTTTCTTCCCTTCATTTTGACTATTTTGCAAATATTTTTTCAAAGTTTCACTGTATTTCACTTTTAATTTAGAATAATGTGTTTGATTGTAGAATTAGGCTAATCTCAAGTAATGAAATAAATTTTATGAATTGGATGACAGTAACAAAATTATCATCAGTCAATTGAGTAATCAAAATGAAATTGTAAGAAACCATCCATGCATAAGTTGATAAAAGCAATTGCCTCGTTTTTCAACATATTATTATTACAATTTATCATAAATAAAATCTTACAATACTCAATAATCAGCATAACATCCCAAATCGTTTCATAATACACAATACCATCAAAAGTCACGTTAAAGGGTGTTACATCACAATGGGTAATTCCTGCCTGTTACATGTACTAAAATAGATTATCAAAGTTAAACATTTACATTTTCTTTCAAACACAAAAAAAAAATAACTCGATGATAAGTTAGTTTACATTTTTCAAAAGTCATTTTCAATATGTTGAACATCTCCTATTAAGGCTTCTAAACATGTATCCTACAATGCATCACTCGCGCTTCATGCAAAACGCCTCGAACAATACCTGTAAAATGATAGGGTGAGCTATATAGTTTAGTAGGAATATTTACACCTGTACCTTGTGATATGAACTAAAATGACATATAATATGATCAATAAACAATAAACGAATACGCACTTATACGAATCCTGAGATAAGTATAAACGACACATTCAACTATCTTACAATATCGTTTTGTTGTTTAGTTACCATTTCTCACTTTTTCTCAATTAACCGTTTCACGATACTGGGTCATTATTCATTGAGCGTTACATTGTACCAGTACATTAGCCATAATATAACTCATGAATTGTGAGAACCCGAAAATTTTTCTTTAATATTACCCGGAATTTGATTTAAAAATAGGAGTTTTATACAATTTATGTATGTAAATGATTTGAGAGTTTATGTGTAATGTATGCGAGATGAGGGTTTGGTGGGTGACAAGTATAATGGTGAGGGGTGTAAGTGTATTTGACACTTTAAATAGAGCCACATCAGATTTTTTTGGAAAAATCCCAGAATTTTCTCTCTCTTCTCCTCTCTTTTCCCGTTGGAACCCTTTGGGAGTGTGTGTATGTTTGCTACTCAAAACTCACTTCACAAATCTTGCTAAAAACCTCAAATACCTCAAGATCCTTCGTACCCCCTTCGTTGTTGGCGAGTAGTTGGTGGTTGATCACGTTTATTTTGCTTGGAGGGAGTTATACATTGAGTTCATCCACCATTGGAGGTGAA
>JABCMJ010011895.1:0-18149 GCA_014822125.1 Arbutus unedo | reverse complement strand
AAAACGATGTAATTTTGAATGATGTATAAAAATAATGTGTATGTAGCATTATCAGAAGAACAATGCCAGGAACACATGGTTTAGACATATCTAAACAGAGATATATCTTGAACCTTTAGATGCATATAGAGTTCTTAATTTATTAAGAGTCTCACGTTCAATGGCTAAGAACACAGATGTATCCAAAATACATCTTTAGATTTTTTATTTTGTGAAATAGTGGAAGACAATTAAGCTCCTTCCCTTTGAATAAATTATTGTGTATTGATTTTTTTTTTTGACTATTTTCTTTTATTCTTATTAAGTTAAAAAAGTCTGGAAATACAAATTATTTATATACATTCAAATATAGATATGTTCAAAATTATTAATTTTTTTTTATAATTATGTGAATTTCATATGCATCCGACTTATATTAGATATAGATCAATGATTTGTGTTTCTGGACTTGTCCTATTAAGTTTGTGCTGTCTGATAGAAATTTCTAATTACATGGACGAGCCTGATGATGATCAATAAATTTTTTGGACACAAGCAACTGTTTTTAGTCGGTATATTTATTTGGATAGTTGTAATTATTAAATTATTGTGTTATTATTTTTTGTAATTTTTTATTTTATGACAATTTTTTATGGCTATTGTTTTGTCTCAATAAAAGATTATATATATATATATATATATATATATAATTATATTTAAAAACTAAAAAATTTAGAAAAAACAAAAAAAAAAGTCAAGGTAACGTCTGTTTGAACTTATTTTTCGACTTTAGTAAATTTTTTTACCTTTTAAACATAATTTTATACTTTTTAAATTTCTTTAGTCGAGATAAATCAATAAATTACAAAAAACTGATGAAAAATAACAAATAAAAAAAATTAATCTAGTTAAATTAGGCCGAATAGAGAATTTACAAGCAGATAACTTTTCTAGTGCGAAATAACCTATAGTTTTCTTGTCTCCGTCGTTTTGAATAGAAGAAATAAATTTAAAAAGTAGAAGCCTATAATTAAACCTCCCAAAATTTTTACTAAAGACAAAGAAAAATTCAAAAAAATGACAACTTTATTAGTTCACAAAAATGACTACTTCACCATTTTCAGTATCTATAACATCGTTTTGCTTGAATTTTTAAAAAAAAATTGTTAATATTTTTATGTTTTTTTATTTACATCGTCGAAAGAAATAAGAAAAAAGCAAAAATTTATGAAAATTTATACAAGAAATTATAAACATAAAATAATATTAATTGTCTTTAACAAGAAATAATTTATTTCAAACTCAATATTCATTAGAAATAGACTGAGCTATGAACAGTCACGACGACCAAGTATAATATCTTAAACATCTCCAATTGTGTTATTAGTACTTTAGCGGCGTGAACTAAAAATCAATGAATAAATGTGTGTTTTAGATGTTCTTATGTTTTAAAATATGTTTTAAATTTGAGTAAATTTTTAGCACACATAAAAAGTCAAGAAGAGGAGAGATGAAAATCATATTATGAATATTTATATATAAAACTCATCATAGCACACATTTTAATTACATCATTAGAGTACCTATTCGTTACTTAAACTAACACGTTCATAATATACACAAATGAATTCTAAAAACACATCTAACTCATAATAACACACATTTTAACCACATAATTAGAGTACCTATTCAATCCTTAAACTAACACATTTATAATACACACAAATGAATTCTAGTTGCAATACTCTTATCAAGTAAATACAAATTTTAATACACATTTTTAACGAAATCGAGATGCTATAATCTTCTTCTTAAGAGCATCTCCAACTTAATAGCTACACATGCTTTGGTAGTAATAATAGCTAGTCTAAGCATTAATTTTCATCTTCAATTCACTTTTTATTAGGCAAGTCATTTTATCTCAGTTTTTTTTTTGCTAGCTATGTTTGATTAGCTTAGGAGGTTAAACAAATCGTATGAATTATTTAGATTATTCCATCTCAATATATATATGAGCGGATAGCAAAAATAGAGAGTATAGTTTAAATACATAAATAAAAAAGTAAATAAACAAATATAGATTGTTATTTTTGTTTACTATTTGACTAAGTAAAGAATTGAGTTGAAAATACTCTATTGAGCACATAAATAACCTATTGCCCATTTTCATTATTTGGATAAATTTTACTACTATTGCCCATGAAGTTTGCTGGTAGGACATCAATACTCCTGGGGGCAACACTGTAATTGTATGATAGCATCTGTTTATTTGGACTTTATTTTTTTCCAATGCAAAGGTGTGCGTGGAGTTTAAGCTATTACACAACAGACATGTGCATATAAATATTGGATAAAAAATGAGTATGGAATTTGGATTTCCAAAAACCACAGAAGTTGTCAACTGGTTTAGTGGTCGGTTAAGGAGAGAGAGTACTCGCCCTCCAAGATCACGAAGTTAAATTTCACCTAAATCTTTAGACTATCATCTCATGAATCTCTTGTGCTGGAATATAGAATTACAAACAACAATAATAACATTTCTATGAAAAATGCAAGGACGAACATCAAAATGTGATATACAGTAGAGCAATTTTAGCAAATATGAGGTAAGGACAAACATCAAAATGTAAGTCACCGTTTTTAGTATAGCATGTATTGTTAGGATATGAGAAAATGACTATCAATACAGCTCGTATTAAATCGCCCTATTTTAGCAGTTGCTCGAGATCAGAGGTTGGCCTAATAGGCGAGGCCTTTTGGGGGGTTTTCAAGTCCCACGCCCAACTGTAGTAAATAACAAAATACTTAGATGGCCAAAATCGGATTTGCCAAATCACGCTAAACTGCCCATCAATATACAGCACTCTCAAATTTAACAGGATCCTGGCCATTATCTAGAATGATCTCTCAATAACTGGGGAAAAAGGTTAAAGTTGAAATAAAAATACTAATCATTACACAGCCCCATTAGTAGAGAAGGACAGAGTATACTTCGTGAAAGAAGTATGCTATTAGGTTCATCACAATAATAAAAGCTTGTAAGATGGCAAACATGAGAATTTCAGAAAGATAACAACGCGGGCTCGTACTTTGGACTAATCACCTCCCACTTGCCTCTTCCATGAATCCTCGACAATTAGTTCATCCACTCCCCAATCTTCATAACTAGAAAACCCACAGAAATTGACATGGCGTAATGTTAAGGAGGAGAAAAAAAAAAACTGCTGGAATAATGGTTGAAACACCAGAATTCTTCTAACCAATGCTATCAATTTAGAGAGACGGCTATGATAAACAGATGCAGATTTATACCTTCCATCAGGTAGGTAACGGCGAATGGTGAAAGGTATCTTCCGCTCTCTGAGCTCCTTCATTGCAATCTAAAAGAGCGGATGAACAAGTAACCAAAAAGCTAATGAAGCTAGAAGAGGAAGGTGAAACTAGCAGAATTTACTGTATGTGAGGCATTAATGATGCATACCTACTAGTTAAGTAAAGTGTTAATTTAATCTTTTTCTAAAAGGGAATGTGAGAAAGAGGACCAATCGGAATGCAACATTTTGAGAAAGAACTTAAGCTGATACCATAGTTTCCAATATTTTCAGCGCTTAGAAAACAAAATATGCAGGAGACTTGATTTTGGAAGACGATCTCAAATCCAACGTGTTTGCAAGGCTCAGGATCCAGTGTTAAACAGTTTACAAAGAGGGCTTGAGTAAAACGATTATCATAACAAGACCTGGTCAATGTCTTAGAGTGCAGTTTTCACTTTCTTTTCCAAAAAACATTTTCCATTGCATAAAAACAATAACAGAAGATGAATAAGAAGATCAAATCCTATCATAAAAAAGTATAAAATAGAAACTACTAAGAAAAATAGTAGAAGAGAATCGTAGAAAAATAGAAAAGAGTGGTAAAGCTAAAACACAAGAAAGTGATGAATAATGTAGAAGAATAGTAGAACAATGATACTGGATACACCAGTAAGACAATCAAGACACAGGTCCATAATGAGAATAGTACCACTCTCTCGGGGGACTACCTTCTGGCTACCGTAAGTTACATAACACTGTAGCTAATATCATTAACAAGATATGTCTTGGTTTTTTTTTCTTCAAATAAACGGACTTCGATGGAATATGTGTCTTAAACAAGCAGCACAGCCAATACTTTGAAGTTTGAACACTCTAAAAAGAGGAAGGCATGTGTTTTCAAATAAACAATGCCATGATTCTTAATTCAGCGAAGGGTCAAAGCCTTGGTATTTGGCTTCTATATCCAGGCCACAGTCCAATAAAACTATGCAGTTAGAGTTCAAAATTAATAGGTAAAATTGCAACAAACCATCAAGGACACTCTGACATCACCATAACAGTCTAGATGATAAGAACTAGGACCCTCACTAGGGATCACTATAGCCTAAAGGTGATTGGCTTGGGGAATAGAGTTAAGGTTAGTCAAGGTGCTTCTTCGTCCCCTCTCTTGAGAGACTTACACCTTGACCTATTTTAGAGAGCCTATTTGAACAAGCTCCAAGGACTGATGTAGCCACGAAAGCACGTGACAATTCACTAAATTATTGGAACAAGGGTATTGAGTCACCTATCCATGGCTGAGCTGTCCCCCCATGGTTCAACCTCCCTATATAGCTAATATAAAACATGTTGAAGGATCCACAACACCCTCCTCCATCTCTGGTCAGATTTCTCCAGTACACTCCACTACCGTCCATTCTCTATAAACTAAGACTGCCTCTTGTCTCACCTCCTTCACCAGTGATTTCAGGCCATCTCAATGCAAACTGCAAATATCTTCCAAGAAGTCCTACTGTGGCAACATCACCATCCACCTTCAACACGACACCATCAAGGACGGCACCAGTGACAATAAGCAATCAACTTTACGTCCAAAGGAAAAGACCTAGACTGAGATGATTAAGATAATGCCAAGATATCGTTAGCTTCATAGGAAACCAAAGGCCCAGTTGTAATAAGGTCAATACTGTCCGGGGAGTCAATAAACTACTTCTTGTGGATGTTTATTTCACATTTACAATGAAATTTATGAGATTGACCTGCTACTTGTTATTCTGGACAAACCAATTCTGTATAATGCACTAATTCATCGGAGGATGCTGAACTTTTGTTTTTGTTTAATTTTTCACGAGGGATCTCAGAAGTAGAGGGTGTTTGATAAAGTAAACCCTTGATTATAATTTTCAATATTCATACTATGCCCCAGATTCCATGTAAAGCTTATTGGCATTAAGTTAAAGGCAAAGTGGAGAAACAAGGACAACTAATTCTACGCATCCACCAAGGCTCTTAAAGAAGCTTACCTCAAGTGGGTCAGTTTCACCTTCCAATTCAACCATCACAGGTGCATTCATGCTGTTTGCCAAAGGAAAGAAAATGATATTAACTCATCTTTCTTGATCTGAAAAGATTCAAAACCAAACTCCACATACCTGATTTGCAGGGCACGAGTACCCAAAATTCTAGCACGTTCATACTTTGTCATATATTTTGATGTCTTCCGAGCTCGTTCTCTTGGTTCCTCTTCTCCTTTTTCATCAGTTTCAGCTAAAAGGGGGTCAGCAGGGTCATCGTTGTTTTCATTATCTGCTTCCTCTTCTACTCCTTCCTGTCAATATCCCGCAAACCACGAATATTTGAATTCAGACTTACACCAGCAGAAAGGCCCACTAATCATGTATATGGTACATCAGTAAAAGATTTCTAACCTCGGGCTCGGGCTCTAATGGCTCATCTTCATATCTGCACAAAAGAAAATCTCATGAAGACAGAATAACCAAAAAAAAAAAAAAACACAAAAGAGTAAGACACAGAGATCAATACTTGTTATAACACGTTGGAAAACTACTGATGCACGGACCAACACTTACACATGTAAAATCATTAAATAGCGATGCTTCAAAATTAATGCCTGTAAGCTGCAAATGCTACAAACTCACCAGTCCGTAAATCTGATATCATGGGATATGCCATATCACACATCCGATGATGTAACCATATCAATTCTACATTAAAATGATTCATTAGATGTCATGCCACAAAAACTTTCTCTGAATTTGTTTGCGAAAATATCTTTTGTCATGTTGGAAAAATTCATTCGCAATTTGAATAAATAGACAATCACAGACCACCGGTTTCCTCAAACTTTACATTATACAACCAACATAAAGGAAGGCACTCCCTTCGTGACTAGGAAACAGAAGATATAACGATGAAGGAAGGACTACAGTATTCCAAGTTTTAGGGTAACAACCTTTAAGTATCACAAACCACTTGACAGTAACTATAGGTCCACAACATCAAAGTCAAACCCAGCATTCATAGCTTTGTGGCAGAAAGTGATCACCCTGCTTTTCATCTATGTTGGAGCTCACAACTCCAAGCATTAACAAGTTCTATGTCTAGATCATGGTTCATCCAAAGTGTTTCCCGAGTAAATTAAACTAAATACCCAAAAACGTTTAGTTTAATCCAGAGTTTGGATTGAAATCGTCAAGAACTAAGAATATCCCCGGTACTCTTGTCCAAAAAGATCAATATTACGAGCAGATTATAAACACTAACCACAAAATAACCAAGAGAAATTATAAACTGAAGGACCAATCGAGACATACACCAAAACTAGGGAGAAAAGAGGGGTGATACGAAAGAGAGAGAGAGTCAGAGATGAACGAACCCTCCGTCCATATCGTAGTCCCCATCGTCGGCCATTTTATGCGAAACTGAGTACGCGCTCTTTCCCTTCTCCCTTCGCTAATAACCTCAGAGTCGTGCTTCTGTGCCTCTGTGGTGGTTGCGTCGCCCCAGTTCTCTTGGTACATGGGTTTTCACACGTTCGGTTCGATTTTTTTAAGGAGAAAAATCGGTTTTGATTTCGCTGTCGGTTTTAGATTTTACAATTTCGGCTCAGCCCGAACCGAATCGAAATTATAGTAAGCTCAAAAATTAACCCAAAATTATAGCAAGCCCATTTTGTTTCTAAATTGTTAGCTCAAACGGCCCAAAGCCCCTCCTACCAAGCCCACTCCGGGTTCAATAAATATTTTGCCAAAACCGAAAACCAACAAAATTGAAAAAGGACTAAAATCGATCAAAATCGAACTGGCAACAATAGAACCAAATCAGTTTGGTTTCAATTTAGAATATCTAGAAAGTGAATATTTCGGTTTGGTTTGAAAATCGGGAGAAAACTGGACTGAACCAAACCATTTCAACTCCTACTTTTGTTTAAATTTGAACAAAAATATCAAACAAAATTTCATTCAATATGAAGTACTCCAATACAGAATATAACATATAACATTAAGCAAAAATTCACTAAAATACAAAATCTCAGTTATATTAAGTACTCCAATAAATAATATAACTTTAAGCATAAATTTAAGAAAAAAATTCACTAATATCTTAGTGATAAATTGCAGGAGAAGAAATAGTTTTCTAAAATATGAGTAAATTTTTTGAGTTTCCTTTGATTTGTGTAAACTCGGTCTATTATAAATTTGAGTCAAAGAGTGAAAATTGGTTTTGGGAATTTTTTTTGACTCTGACTTTAATTAGAAATTAAGAAAAATTCCAAGAAAAAAATGCTCTAAGCAAGTCTTTTTAAATAGAACTTGCTCTTTAAAACATGTACGTAAATGAAAGCTCTCAAATTTTTATGTATACAAAATCTTCTTAAGTTGAACTATTAAATTATTATTTATGGTAACACTTTGCAAATTCTAAAAACAATATATCTTATCTTTGTACAAATCGCTTGTGAATTGTCAATCAAAGCGATGATACGCAATTATATCAATATATTATAAAAAGCCTAGCTCACCAAGTAGTGGATGTCTTGTTATCTAGTAACATGCTATTATATATAAGAGTTCAGCTCAGGATACTCGACACTTATTTTTTCTTATTTAGCACACCAAAATCAATATAAAATTCAGATATCATATGGTTAAGATATTAAGGTTTGTACTTTCATTATGTGTCTTTCTTGATCGTTGAATTTTTATACTTGTTTTGTTATATTTTGCAAATCATTAAAGAGCCCAGCTAACAAAGTCCTGAAAACCAACATAAAATCAAGATTTCATATTGTGGAAAGATGTGATGCTTTGTGCTTCTATTATGTCTTTTTCTTGATTACTAAACTTTTCTATTTAATTATTTTTCTATTTTTCACAAACCATCAAAGAATTCAGTTCACGATACACTTGATGTCTTGTTGTTTAGTCTATAAAATGTCATAAATTGTACTTCCATTAATTATATAGTCTTCTTGATTATAAAATTTTAGTTTTTTAAATTTTTTATTTTTTTCAACCCATTAGTGAGTCCAACTCAAGAGATAATTGATTTTTTATTCTTTAGAGTAGAAAAAGCTCATAAAAAATTCAAATTTCATATGAGGCGTATGATGTTTTATTAATCATTTAAATGATTCTTGGGGTGTATGTGGTGGATATGTAACATTAGATTTTATTCAAATTTGTATTAGCTATCACAAGGCGTTAGATTTTTTGGATGAAAGTAAAAGGACAAAAAAAAGTGACTACCGTACATGGGACAAAATTTTTGAATAAAATTAAGGGGAAAAAAAGTGAGCACCATATCAATTTTCAATACACTCAATAAGCTCAACACGGTCAAAGAGAGCCAATGTGACATCAACTTCTTGTCATTTTTACATCACAAATCTCTATTTGAACCAATTGTAAAATAATAAGGACAAATTTTAAGGGAAACTTATTTTATGGTCTTATTTATAAGTACTTGTTAGTTTTTCATCTTATATATTTTTGAACATTATGCTTTGGTCTCATTTTTTAAAAAATACCCACCTTACCGTGATTTTCAAATTGAGCAATTTCAGCACTAAATTCCTAAAAAAACAGATGCACTTAGTACATTCCATATCAGTTTGTCTCTCCTACTGAATACCAAATTTACCATGTCTTGTCTTCTCAAATGGGTTTTTCTTGAACTGACAAGTTTCTTTCTATGGCATTTGATTTTGTGATTTCAGATCGGTTTACTTATTTGGTTACCATGATATATATCATCGTAAATTTGCAGATTATGATAAATTTCTACAACTCTAATTTTTTTTAATCTTTAGCGATGGTCAATTTGCAAATCATGGTAAATTTTACGCACAATAAATAGATATCATGTTAAATTTCACACGATGGTCAAATTGTGGTAAATTTATCATATTATGGTAAAAAATAACGATTTGTAGATTATGGCAAATATGTGCAACTCCAAAATGTTTTTATTCTTTTGTGATCGTCAAGGTTTAAAATTGTAAATCATGATAAAATTCACATACCAAGATGCATACTATAAAAATAAGAACGACAATCAAATATTCACTTTTCTATTTTTGACAAGAGACCCACTCGCAAAATCTTAAAATCATTTCACTATTTTGAGAATGGCAGATATCGAATTAATAAAACGTGCACTTTCATGAACAGTACTCGAATTTTTTAATATAAATTCAATAATTCAGTCATTTTACATTAGCCATTAGCAATCATAGTGGTTTGAACGTCCCCGCCATGGATTTGTTTTCATATTTTTATTACTTTTAATTAATTAATAAAAAGCTATTTATCCCAGCTGCTCCCCACTAGCTTTTTACCACATTGTCCAAATTGGGTTTGTTGGTTTGATGAATAAAGAAAATGAAATAAGAATATAAAATTTTAGAGTCCACAAAATTATGTGTTCGTTCTATTTAATTATTAGGGGGTGGGATTATATATTCTGAAAGAAGTGAGATATACAATAATAAGGGGGTGTGGTATTACACGTGCCCTCTATTGGAATAGCAATACACGAATAATGATGTGGCATTATATGGTCTAAAATTTTTTATGCTAAATTTGACTTAAAAATGATAAATTCATGTCTTGACTTGAGAAATGGTTGAACACTGAAGATTATTTTTTAATACCGCATGCTAAATAATGACTTTAACTTGAAAAGTAATTTAGTATAAAATATTTTTACAAATCAATCAACTCCTAATAAAAGAAGATTGTCTAACATGTAAAATCAAAATCTTAAAAAATTATTTTATCAAAAAAATTAAAATTTTCCTCTAATTAAAGAAACTCATGTGTGTGTGTATATATATATATATATATATATATATATATCAACTTGCAGAAATTTTCCCATAAGGTGTATTTGAATTCTCAATGAGTTTCAGATGTGAAGAAAAAGTATAATTTCAATTGGCATCTCATTTTGGACACTTAAGTACTATATAGATCATGTAACTTTCTTTTGAATAGTTTTCTATTTGAAATAAATTTCTATCCATTATCTTCTTATTTGGCCAATAATTCTATCTATTTTTTTGCTTGTAGGGCTCTGAAATTGAATAATTTTTCAAGGCCAATGGACCGATCTTCTCATATTAATTTAATCAATAGCCAGAGCCATCTCTGCACTATCTGACATAGGATTTGGAGGCATTCGCCTGCAAATATGGCTGATGAAGCACATTGCAACTATCTGTGTCTTAACCTTCTATAAATACTAGGCAAGTGTGCTTTCAAGACCCAACATGAATCCAATGACTGTAATACTACTTGCAGAATACACTCTCTTCTTCCCACTTCTCCTCCTCCCTCTCCTCATCATCCTCTTCAACCACCGCACTTCAACCAAAAAACAACCCCCACTACCACCAGGCCCAATTCCATGGCCCAAAATAGGCAACCTCTTCCAACTAGGCAAGTACCCACTCCACATCTCCTTAGCCAAGCTAGCCAAAGTCCATTATGCCGTTGTTACCTTTATGTTTCTAAGAATACCTTTTTTCCCTAGTATTCTTTCTTACCCGACTGTCTAGCATAAAATACTTGGTTGATATTGACAAGTCCTTATCAGGGCAAGGCAAAGACCTTCTACCGTCTACTCGAATCAATACATACTTCACTTTAACTAAACTCGACCGATATCGTGGTTTCGCCGAGTCAAGTACCAACGATCCTTAACCGCTTCTCTTTTACCGGCTTAAGGTCGCCCACGACAAGGTCGTCACTCCCTCGAGGCCCGGAGCTGTCGACGTAGATGCACCCCGAAGTTACCTTCGATTGAATACACTCATCTCATAGTTGGGGTCCTTAACAAACGGGATGATGCCCGGTGGGACTCGAACCACCACATGAAACAACACTTGACACGACGACAAAAAACACAACATTAGGCACGACGGCCATCAATTCCTTTTATCCAATTAACGTACCTATTGTTCACTACATGTTCCACTACTTTATAATACTCACCTAACACTCTCTACTTCCGTGTTATGCTAGTATTCGAACCATTGTTCCTAACGTGGATTCTAAGTTTTCATATAATCACCAAATCATGCTTTATACCATTGATCACAACTTAATCCATTTGAACCGTTCGATATCAATTTAACGACATGACAACCACGCCACTTAACAGTCGGCACGATGGTCTTATCACCACTTATCAACTTTAAGTTGGCACGACGGCCCATTCCATATTTCACTTATATTACACATCATCTACACATAAATAGCACCAATTATCATACATCGTAAAACATAATCATGGTCAAAGTTTGTCAACGCGTACACGATGTTCTACGAAAACTCGTGATCATACAAATCATGTTTGTGGATGCTTGTGTAGTGTATACATGCAAATCAATGGGGTTTGACAGATTTATGAGTTAATTAAACATTGTTTCCTTTCTCATTTTGTTAATACTCTTGTTAATTTTTGTGTTTTTTATAATTTTATATTCTAATTAGGATGATACAATTAAATATTAATTAGTAAATGAAGATCTAGGTGTTGCATTTGAGATTCAACCACAGTTTTTGGTTAAAACGTGGTCTTTTATAAATTAAATAGCACGATTTTTTGTTAAAACTGTGGTCTTTTACAAATTAAATGTCACGGTTTTTTGATAAAAGCGTGGTCATTTACAATATAAAGATCGCAATTTTTTATTAAAAGCGTGGTCTTGTATGACTTTTAATCACAATTTTGGTAAAAAGCGTGGTCTTTTATGACTTTTTAATCACAATTTTTTTGAAAGTGTGATCTTTAATCATTTTTAATTACGCTTAAATGAATTTTTTATTACGATAAAAAACTGTGATTAATTCTCGTGACTTTTAATCACGCCCCAATTAACCATGCTTGCAAAATCTCGATTAAAAGATAAAGATCACGTAATCTTTATCTATTATTCTAGTAGTGATTATGTCTCTTTCTTGATCATTAAATTTTTAAACATGTTTTGTTATATTTTGCAAACCATTAAAGAGCCCAGCTAATAGTGCTAACAAATTCAGCTCCTGAAAACCAACATAAAATCAAGATTTCATATTGTGGTAATTAGATGTCATGCTTTGTACTTCTATTATATATGTCTCTTTCTTGATTACTAAACTTTTATGTTTAATTCTTTTTCTATTTTTCACAAACCATTACAGAAATCAGATAAAATTTAAGATTTCTTATGGGAATAAAATGTCATAAATTGTACTTTCATTAATTGTATAGTTTTCTTGATTACAAAATTTTAGTTTTTAAAATTTTATTATTTTTTGCAACCCATTAAAGAGTCCAGCTCAAGAGACAGTTGAATGAATCTTGGGGTGTATGTGGAGGATATGTAACATTAGATCTATTTCTTTATTCAAATTCGTACTAGCTATCACAATGCGTTAGAATTTTTTGGATGAAAGTCAAAGGGCGAAAAAAAGTGCCTACTGTATATGAGACAAAGTTTTTGGATGAAATTAGGGAGAAAAAAGTGAGTACCGTATCAGTTTTTTTTATCAGCAAAGATAAATATAATATTATAAATAATGATAAAAATATTATAAGGAAGAAATTAATAAAGTAAATAAGTTGGCAAGAAGCCAATTCAAAACCAAACAAAGCGTCTTAAAGCATCTAAAAAAAGAACCCACAATCAACTTCTTGTCATTTTTACATAAAAAATCTCTATTTGGAGCGATCGTAAATAAAAATGAGGAGTTTTTATTTTTGTTTTTTATTAGATTTTATGAACAAAAAATGAATTTAGTTTCTAAATAAAGGGCTGTAAAATGCTATTTATAATGGTAAGAAATCATCAATGAATTTAATATGAAATTAGATTGAATCCGACTAATTCGAAATATGCAACTAAGCAATCATCTAATTGATTAATTGGTCTTCCATTTTATAACTTTTTTATATGATGCATAAAGAAAAATATATTATTGTCTCTTTTACAATAGTAGGTTGACTGAGTTACACAACGAGAGAAAACTTTAAATATGTATGTATGAGGGACTATAGTCACATATGTGATGAATTGGGATGAAGTTAAATGAATATTTGGAGTAGTTACTAGTTAGTAATTGGGTTCAAATATATATATCAATGATTTTGAGATTAAATTACAAAATCTTAGAGTGTTCATTATTTTTTCAAGTTAGTGAAGAATATTTTCACTACAAATAAAATTGTTAAATGATGATGCCGAGCAGGGTTCATCATTGAGCAAATTGTTCAATTTTTCTGCAGTAGTACTGAACGACATACTCCCGAGCATGTTCTGCCCAATTGGAATGAGCATCTACTGATCAGGTCAGCGCGTACGTGGTCGGTCAGTCAAATCACCAATACACGTGTGGTTATGAACTATTTAGTGACAGCAACCAATCGTTGATTAATCAGTGTTCGAGTCAGGGGCGGATTTACGCAGTGACAGATCCTAATTACTGAGTTGAAAATTTTTCCTAGGGTAAGAATATATTTTTAAGGTATTTTGATTAAATTAAAATATTATGTTTTGTCCAACAGATAGTACACATTGCTCTTTATATGGTATGCATTGTCTTATAAAATCATACATATTATAGATACTTGACTCTCTAATACTTATTTTTCTCTCTGCTAGGGCCCCCTTCTATTGCTCTAGCCATAAACTATGACGAGCTGAAAAATTCTAGATCTGCCTCTGGTCTGCGTATAGCCATACTGAGTTCATGAGTAAATAAAATTTTTTTTCCCTTTTGTTCTTATTGAGTCCAGGGTGTTCACATGTAACATGATCATAAATAGGCCTAACTTCTTCTGTTTTCGATGGGACAAGGGAGCCACTTACAATATTTAAATTATTTTACTGTTTTAAGATTGATACATATCAAATTAATTAAATGTGCACTTTCATATTAATAATTTGAGGACTGTATTTTTTGAAGATGTATTATTCTTATTTTTCATAACAGAGTCTTTTAGTTTTTAAATTGTATTATACGAACATAAATTTGATTTATTATTTCGAACAAAAACATGTTATAAAATATTTTTAACAAAATATACGATCAAACGTCTCTAGATCGGATTCAAATTGTACTCAAAATTCTTGGCCAACACAATACAAACATATTAAATATAAATATAAAATCATAAATGGGTTCAATTTTTTGTGGGACGAGAGACCCACTCGCAATATTTAAATCATTTTACTGTTTCAACTTTGACGAATGATAGATATCGAATTAATA
This sequence comes from Arbutus unedo, assembly GCA_014822125.1. Classification (NCBI taxonomy): domain Eukaryota; kingdom Viridiplantae; phylum Streptophyta; class Magnoliopsida; order Ericales; family Ericaceae; genus Arbutus; species Arbutus unedo. Next base: position 3,577 of record JABCMJ010011895.1, on the reverse strand, counting down.
AAATGTGCACTCTCATGAATAGTACTCGAATTTTAATATAAATCCAATAATTCAGTCCCATTAACAATCACAGTGGTTAGAACGTCCCCACCATTAACTTGTTTCCATATCTATAGTACTGTTAATTAATTAATTAATAAAAAACTATTTATGCCACCTGCTCCCCACTAGCTTTTGTCGACATTGAACAATTTTAGGGTTTGTTTGTTTGATGAATATAAATATAAGATTCTGGAGTACACAAAATTATGTATTTGTTCTGTTTAATTATTAGACTCGTGATTAAACATTTCGAGAGAGTTTATATTCTGAAGGATGTGAAATATACAATAACAATGGTTATAGTATTACAAATTTTTTCTATGGGGATAAGACAACAATTATAATATTACCCCCAAAAAATTCTACACCGCCTCCAACCATCATAAAAAAATTAGTGAAAAAGACTTGTGGAAGATTACATTATCAATTAGAATTCATAAAGAAATAGAAGAAAAAAATATGGTCAAAAGCTCCATAAAAATTGATAAAGACAAAAAAAATTCAAAAATAATAATTTTCACTATTTTTAGTGTCATATTATATTAAATTTTTTAATTTTAACCCCATATTTTTATGTGTTTTAGATTGCTCATGTCAAGATAAATAAAAATATATAAAAAAAACTTGACGAAAAAATATGTAAATGTCTACTATTTTTTAATGATTTGTTTTTTTATTTAAGTCAAAATTATTATTTAATTTTTTTTTGATAAAGTTGTCTTAATGGCGCCAAAGTTATTTTTTATCTTAAATCATTGAATCACTTGAATTATTCCAATTTAAATTAGATAGCAATACAAGAATAAAGATGTGGCAGTATATGGTCTATTATTTTTGTGATTTGACTTAAGAAATGATAAATTCATTTCTTAACTTGAGAAATGGTTGAACATTGAAGATTATTTTTTAATACCGCATGCTAAATAATGACTTTAACTTGAAAAATAATTTAGTATAAAATATTTTCACAAAGCAATCAACTTCTAATAGTATCACTTGGAATAAAAAGATGATGGGTCTAACACGTAAAATGAAAATCTTCAAAAATTAAAATTTTCCTAAAATTAAAGAAACTCATTGATATATATCAACTTGCAGAATTTCTTCCACAAGGTATATTTGAATTCTTATTTTGCATAGTGAACAATCTTTTTAACGTAGAAATAATACCTAACTATTTAAAGGTTCGACATATTCAATGAGTTATAGATGTGAAGAAAAAAATATAATTTAATTGGCATCTCATTTTGGACACTTAATTAAGTATTCATTGAATTTGAAGTGGTTTTTATAAATAAAAAATATATTTAATTATCATTTTGGGGCTTTTGCGGAAGAGAGATTGGAAAAATCTATAACTAAATGTAACTTTCTTTTGAATAGTTTTCCCCCTCTATTTCAATATAATTGTGGTTTGCTTTTAAAAAAAAAAAACTTTCTTTTGAATAGTTTTCTATTTGAAATAAGATTCTCTCTATTCTCTTCTTATTTGGCCAATATTGTTTCGAGTTGGTTCATATCTCAAACGAACACCGGTCATTGACGGTCACCTTTCGAAGAACTTTCGTTCATGCTTTTTGGTTTGAGAACGTGTCATGCACTCAATTAACAAGTCTACAAGTATTTCTTATTTTATTGTTTGCTCTTTGAATTTTAAGTAGGACCCCAAACGAGAGTGAACAAAATTGAACTCGAGTCTATAATATAAATAATCTTTTGATAAGAATTAAGAGTAGAGATAGTGAGCGACTGCATGTCAATAAGGAGTACTAAAGTCCTTACTAGTTACCTCACTATATTTTTTCTCGCAAAAGAATACTTTTTCTGTCCTTTTTTAAAAGGACAATTTTAGCCTCATGTTTGGATTTATTTTTTGTCTTGGATTAAACTTCATTTTAATCCCTTAAATTATTTAAAACGTTTCTACTTCCCTCCTAAACTCAAAATGTATTTACTCTGTCCATGTACTAACAAAAAATAAAACCAGTCAATCCTTCTCTTAGATTCCTCGGAAGAAATATAGATGGAAATATGTTGAACCCATTAGCCTTAAACATAAACTATTCTTTTGAATTATTCTTTTTCATTTTTGCTTTTCTTAGTTTAGTGTTGTGTTTTTATGAATTATTGATTCGTTTGATGAGATAATTTTAAAAAATAAAAAAGAACTAAGTCTGATTATTTTTAAATATACAATAATAATAATAATAATAAAATATCTGTATCTTTTAAATAATTTTTATTTTTATTGACTTTTAAAAAAAAGTATCTTTTCAGTCTACATGTCTGACGCCACATCTAACGGAAAGACTTGTGAGCTTTTATTTTTTATTTTTTTTATCAGAGAAATAAATAGTATATAATATAATAAGGGAAAAGATACACAAGGTATTGTGTGTGGTTGGCAAATAGTCACCCAACATATCTACCCCACAATATATAATCAAATCTCAGAGCCCCTACCTATACTGTATTACACCCACTTAAACTTTAAATCTAAGTAAAACCTGAAAACTTCTCCCATAAGATTTGTAAAAAATTGGCAACAGTACGCCGTCCAACACCGCCTCACCAACACACCACAAATTGATCCAGAGAGCACAGCCTCACCAACGCAGCCTCCACAAATTGTAGAGAGCACCAGTGCGCCGTCCCTAACCCTCTTCTAGACCAAAATTCTCCGAACCCCATCAAGGTTACCCTCAAAATCCGCCACAGAAATCCCCGCCAGCTTAAATTTGCCTTTGATCCAGATGGCTAGCCTCGATATTGCCGTACCAAAAACTTCATCACTCTGAAAATGGCCGCTGTTGAACACCCGGGTGTTGCTCGCCAGCCACAAGAACCACATCACCGCCACAAATGCCTCTTCCCAAATAATCTTCTCCAGATTCTTGAACTCGGACGAAAACCACTGAGCGGCCAAAGATCTAATTGAAATTGGAAATACCCAAGCGCAATTGCACCACTTGAAGACCAAACACCAGACACGCCATGACTCTCTACAATGGAGGAGCACGTGATTTGGGCTTTCTTCCTCTTCGGCACATAACGGACAGAAACTAAATAAACACTTTCGTAATTTGAGAAACGAAGTTGAAATTTTTGAAATAGTTTAAGGGTTATCCTATTTCTTGGGTCTCCCTCTTATGCACGCCACACTCGTCTTTTTTGAATTATTCTATCCACTTCCACACACACTCTCTTTGTGTGTGTGTGTGTGTGTGTGTGTGTGTCCTATTTCAGGTCATGATTCCATCCCAGAGTAAGATAATTAATTGGAGCGGCCTCAAGAAAATCGGAAAGCTTACAATTAACAACGAAGGATAACAAAGCGTTGGAAAAGATTATTTTTTTTTCTAAAGATGGTGGGCGGGTGTAGTAAATTTTTTTTATAGTTTTTATCAAAACTTTTAAAAATTAATTATTCTTTGGTTGAAAATAATGAAAAAAGTATTAGAATACTTATGAAAGTACTTAACAAATTCTGAACAAAACGATACTAAAAATACTAATTACAATAGTTTTTTTTTTT
>JABCMJ010011892.1:0-44497 GCA_014822125.1 Arbutus unedo | reverse complement strand
TTTCATTTTTGGTTTAAGAAAATGAGGGCGTGACATTCCATTAGGTAGTTGACCTCTTCAATGATGGCGTCGGTGTGGGTTACAGCCGACCATCGTGGCTTTTGAATTACCGCTTAGCATGAGGGGTCGACGTTGAGTTGATGGCAAATGAATTTAGGATCGACCTCGGTATCTCGTACGGCGTCCATGCGAACACCTCATTGTTTCGCCGGAGGAAAGCTGTCATCTCTTCTTTCTTGGCGAGTGATAAGGTAGATCCCAACAGAAAGGTTCTGTCGGTATTTGTGTCATTTGCCGGCACTAGAATCAAGTCTTCTACGGCTTTCTCTGCGGCTTCTATGCCGACATCCTCGAGTACTAGAGCATCCGACACTTCTACCCATTATACTTGCTCTGGGCAAACCTTACTCTTGACTGCTGCCATGTAGCATTTCTTGGCAGTCAGTTGATTGCCTAGAATTTCTTCTTGCCCCCAGCTCCCCATATAACGGAGGACCTAGTGGTAGGTGGAGGCTATAGCTCCTAACTTGTGCAGCCATATTCAGCTGACGATGGCATTGTAAGGGCTCGGCACATCCACGACCACGAACTTGACTTCCGCAATTCTAGAGTCGGTGCGAATGGGAAGCCTAATTTTGCCTAGTGGCCATACATGGCCGGCCAAACTCCACTGGTCCACTGGAATTCGGCAGACTAAGGAAGTGTCGAGGGTGAGCAAAACGACCAAAGTGTGGCATTTGGAGACGTTCCAGATCTCAATCGGAGAACGAAAGGGCACCCTTGGGTTGGCTATTCGAATGCAGGCATTTGGCGCCCAAGCTTACTATCATGACCTGTTTCCTAGAGGCCGCCCGTTTAATCTCATCCCAGAGGCTCTCTTCCACAGCTACAGCCACCATTCCATGGATTACGTCGATCAGTCTAACCTCGGCACTGTTCTCCTTCTTAGGTTTAGGCTGAGGTCCAGTTAGTGTCTTCTCTTCATCTATGTACTCCTTGAGGTGGCCTTTGGGTCCCTCCATGCTCGGCACTTAGCGGTCAAGTGCCCTTTCTCTCTATGGTAAGAGCATTGGTAGGGAGAGTCAAGAGTCTTCCGTAGATCCCCTAATGGCCTCCTCGACCAATCAAAGTAGGGTTGATTCTAGATCTTTTTAAGGATTTTGTATGTCAAGACTTTGAAAATGGTCTTTATAGCAGAAAATTCATGAGGCTGAGGGCCTCTCTTTTGGCCGGAGGTCAACATGTTTGACTATATTACATGTCCATCTTCAAATTGCCCTCTTCTGTGGCTAAATGTTTGGAGAAGTTGCAAAGGAACTTTTTTTGGGAAGATTCTGATGATAGAAAGAAATTACGCCTGGTTGCTTGGGACAAGATATCGAAAGAGAAGAAAGTTGGTGGCTTAGGTATCAAGAAGTTGATCATCCAAGATCTGTGCTTATTATGCAAATGGTGGTGGAAATTTGGCTCCAATGATCAACCCTTGTGGGCAAGGGTTATTAAAATCAAGTATGGCTATTCAAGGCTCTCTTGGCTCCCAAATAATGTTTCTTCATCTTTTTTTCCAGAATCTGGAGAGATATCTGTAACATTCATAGTTCAAATGCCAGTTCAGATCTCATCATCAACTCTGGTTTCTATGTCTCAGTTAAATCAGGTGGTGGGAATATATTTGATCATTCCTCTGGTTCTTGACTTTTGTCTTTTAGGAGACATCTATTCCAATGGGAGATGGATTCTCTCTGTGGCTCCAATCAAAACTCAATAATTTTCATTGCACGGCAAGTGGGCATGACTCGTTATCTTGGATATGGGATGAAAAATCTACATCGTTTTCTGTTAAATCATTCTATACAGCTTGGGAATCCTCCTTGTCCAATATTTAATCAGATCGGTCCTCTGTCCAAATATATCTGGAGAAATATGAGTCCTCCTTAGGTGAAAAATTTTGTTTGGTAAGTTTTGCAGCAAAAAATTCCTTGCTTAAGCTATCTCGTAGAAAGAAATGTCCTCCCCCAAGATATTGAAGATACAGGTTTGTGCTCTGGATGTTCTATCCATATGGAATCAGCTGCTCACTTGTTCCTTCACTGTAGGTTTCATGTTTGGTATGGTCAGACGTGTTGAGCTGGTGGGATTTATCCTGGGTTTGCCCTGCTTCTATAAACGAATTGATGATGAGTTGGTGGTTCGATCATAGATTTAATAATGTGGAGAAGGTTTGTTGAGAAGCATGCTTCTTTGCCACTGTCTAGGCTTTGTGGTCTGCTAGAAATGATAAGAGTCTTTAAAGAAAAATTGTCTAATCATGGAAGCATTAGTGAGTTGGTCAAGTTTAGGGTGGCTTTTTGGGTGAAGTTCAAGTGCGATTTGAAAGCCTACTCCATAGCTGATATTTTGAGATGTCTTTCTGGCATTCGAAAATTGAAAAAATAGTATGATTTTCTCTTCTGTTCTGATAGGGGTTAAAGGTTTGACTTTGCCCATTTTGTCTCAGTTGAAGATATCTCTTGGATTTGGTGCTCTGCCCTTTCTTCTCTATCTGTTGTTCTTCGGATCCCTGATATTTTGTTTTTAAGTTTATGCTATGCTTCAATTTCGGTGCAGCCCGCTGTCTTCTGATAGCTATTGCTGCTGCTATTCCGAATGTTGGGAGTTATGGGGCTCAAACTTGGTTATGTTGACATCATGTCTAATAAGCATGTTTCTATGCTCCCATAGGCCTTCGACTGCTGCTGCTCTTAGTCTAGTCTGCCTGGATTAGCCTTGTTTTGGGTTGCTGTTTTTAGGTGTTGGAGTTTGCTCCTTCTCTGGAATGTACTTTTTCGTTTGGTTTGTATCTTGCATCCGTTAGGCCAGGGGCCAAGTGACATATATCTGTATCCTTCCAAAGTTAAATAATATTTCTTTTGCACAGCAAAAATAAAACTATCATTAAAATTTATCATGATATCAATTTTTCATCGTCAGTAAATTTATCATCGTATCACATTCTAACATTTAACAAATTTACAATAATGAATGTTTTAATCATTAACAAAATATATCACCGTACCCAATTTTAACCATCACCGTATTTATCATGATATCCGCTTCTAATTATTAATAGATTTACCATCAACGAAGAATCAAAGGTATTGACAATCTTAACTAGAGTCCCCTTACTATTGAATGTGACAATGACAAGGAGAGGGAGGGACAGATTTTTCTCCTCATAATTCCTTCTTCTTCGTACAAGTTATTGACAAAACAATATTGAAATTACATTCACATTGCAACACTTTTGATCTTGTATAATAGATTTAGCTACTACAAATCATGGAGTAAAACTGATGATGACATTAATGGTCGTCGAAACTTCGGAAAATGTTGAATTTCTCAATGACGGTTAGGAATTCCAAAGGGGAATTTCAAAATTTTAAGAGTTAGTGCTTAAAGTTGTAGGCCAGAATATCTAGTACCAATGGAAAACGAACATGGATACAGGTAGGGATGGCAATTTCATCCGATCCGCCCCGTCCCGTCCCGCCTGTTCTCCACCCCGAACGGATTGGAAATTTGGAAATTTTTTCGGAAATCGGGTAAGATTCGGGGAACGGATAGGATTCAAGGATATGTATCCCCATTCCCAATTCCCACCCCGCTCCCCTCCTCGTCCCCATCTCCGTCTCCATCCCCCTCCTATATTCTCTAATCTATTCCTACTTTTTAGGTTTTAACGTCGTTTATTTTTATATTTTAAAGTTTTAAAGTTTATGATTTGTGAGGAATTGAGAGCTTCTCTCTCTAAAATCTATACAGATAATCCACTCCTCTTAGTAACATCTCAAATTTTTCTATACCAAATCCCTTATGTAGAATTATCCCATCACCATTATCTATTTTTCTATCATTTTATTATGTTGTCCACGTCATTTCACTGTTGGGTCTATTTTTAAAACAAAAAAAATCTTCATTCCATTCTTCAAAACTCATATTTGGGCCCAATAGTTTATCTACGAGAATAACATCTACGAAGGAAACTCAAGTTTTGGTGGTTATTCCTCTAGTATTTCGGTAGTTTTCTCAATCATCTTCTATAAATTTATTATATTCATTGAAAAATAAAGATTTTTTTTGAATTTTTATTTCCCGTTCAAGATAGAGTTGGAGCGCAAAAAAAAATCCCCGTTGGAGATCGGGACGGTAATGAAGATTAGATAAGGATTCAGGAATTAAGGACGAAGACGGTGATATCCACTCTTGATCTGTTTTGTTATTATCCCTAGATACAAGTTGGATGTGGTGTACTTGAAAACTAAAAGATATTATTTTTAAATTGATAAAATAAAAACTTAAATTTCATGACCGAAAAATGAAAAAGCAAAGAGAAGATGTAATTTATTTGAAATTGATGATTAAAAGATAATAGTTTCCAAATTGATGACATGAAAACGCGAATCTCACTAAAATTCCCTTGAATTTGTTTGAAGCTAGCTCGTGCATGTAAAATGAAATTGACCTCCACCGTTGATTTATCTCGCATGTCTTAGGACGGTATGAGATTTTGAACAGACATTTTCAAAATTGATTTACAATTTTACTATTAGCAAGGAATAGTATAAAAAATGGTGCAAAGAAACATGTGGCAAGGTGGGACCACCGCTTTTTTGTGTCTTTAAAAAATTCATTTACCCTTTTTCTCTCTCTCTAAAAAGATTAATAATAAATGTGTTTCTCGTAAAATATTTTTTTATTTTTATTTATTTTTTCAATTTAGTTAGCTTTGCGTCAAATAGTTGAAATTATTAATTCGTTTCGATGAAAGTAAAAATATTATGATCAAAGACTTAAATTATTTTCCTGCAAATAAAAATAATCTAAAATAGATAGATTTTTTAAATTATGTTTGTTTTTTTTTTAACTTTTAAAATTTCATTCGTATTTTTTTATATTTCTAATTTCTCTTGTTTCGACGAACTAATAGGCACAATATTTGACGAAATACTAACAAGAGTAATTTTTTGTGAATAAAAATACTAAAAACAAACATGTATATTTCAAAATATTTTTGCCTTCGGTATTTTTTTTATTCATAAGTAAATATGACCAAAATAAAAACTAACATTTTTTTATGAAAACATAGAGATAGTGTCGCAAACATGTATTTTTTTATTCCAAGCTCACTTTTTGTTTCTTCAAAGTTGACCAACTCTGCTCATTCGAACTCCTTTCGGTCATGCTTTTCAAATTTTATTCTAAAAAAATACTAAAAATTTATTATTTATTTAAAAAATTATTTCAAAATTAACCGTGAGTTTAAAATATTATTTTAGAACAATAGTCATATAATGATCAGAAATGTTATTAGCAAGGATTTGGAGCCCAAATCCGGGTGGGCAGGGTGGGCACTCCTCCTTTATATTTGCTAAATTGTATTTTATGTCATTTCTCTCTCAATCGTAAGTTTTTTTTATTTATAAAATAAATTTAAATTTTTTAAAATAATTTAAAAATATTCACATTCATCACATATTCTAATGCGCTTAATTTTAAAAGAAAAAAGTGACCGACACCTCTCATTCAAACCATTTTCGATCATATTTTCCGAAATTTATGATAAAAAAATACTAAATTGATGTTTAGTTAGAATATTATTTCGGGATTAACCGTGAATTCGAAATATTTTTATAAAGGGTTGTTGAATTATGGTAATATATTTGTTGATTTATATTATTATTATTTTTTGTTAATTTATAAAATAAAGTTAAAAATTTCTTAAATTATGCAAAACTATTCACATTTATTACATATTTTAATGCGTTCAACCTTGAAGACAAAAAAATTACTTACACCGCTGATTTGAATCCCTTTTGGTCGTACTTTTCAAATTTTACTTAAAAAATTATTTTGGAATTAACCGTGAGAGCGAAATATTTGAATAAAGGATTATTGAATTATAGTAAGATATTTGTTGTTATTATTTTTCTTTTTTTGTTGATTTATAAAATGAAGTTAAAACTATCTCAAATCATCTAAAAATACCTGCATTTATCACATGCCCTAATGTGTCTAACTTTGGAAAAAAAAGTTACCAACACCGCTCATTCGAACTCCTTTTAGTCGTGCTTTTCAAATTTTATCGTTGAAAAACTACTAAAAATTTATAGTTGACTTAAAAAATTATTTCAGGATTAACTATGAGTTCAGAATATTTTAATAAAAAATTATTGAATTATAATAAAATATTTGTTGATTTATATGTTGTTGTTTTTTTTTGTTAATTTATAAAATAAAGTTAAAAATATGTTAAATCATCTAAAAATATTCACATTCATCACATGCCTTAATGTGCCTAACTTTGGAGAAAAAAAGTGACTAACATTGCTCATTCGAACTCCTTTAGGTTGTGTTTTCTAAATTTTATTATCGAAAAATACTAAACGTTGGGCGCATTAAAATATGTGATGAATGTGAATATTTTTAGATGTTTTAAGAAATTTTTAACTTTATTTTATAAATTAACAAAAATAATAATAATATAAATTAATAAATACATTACCATAATTGATCAACCATTTATCAAAATATTTCAAACTCACGGTTAATCTCGAAATAATTTTTTAAATAAACGATAAATTTTTAGTATTTTTTTACCATAAAATTCAGAAAGCACGATCAAAAGGTTTTTGAATAAGCAGTGTCAGTTATTTTTTTCTCATAAATTAGACGCATTAGAGCATGTGATATGAATATAAATATATTTTTTAGATTATTCAAGAAATTTTTAAATTTATTTTATAAATAAAAAATTACTGCTAAGAGAGAGGGTCGAAAAATGTAATTTGACAAATATAAAGGAAGAGGAGCCCACTCCGCCACCTGGTGGGGGATTCTGGCCCCAAATCCCTACCAATAACATTTCCTTATAATGATTGAGGTTGATTATAAAAAATAGTTATAGTTATACAATAATATTACATAACATTTATTAGCCTCATAACTTGAAAACTTTATTTTTTTTAAAACTAATTTATACAAATATTTACTTTCTAATGGATAATAGATACGTAATGTTTTCGGATCAATTTATATTATAATACGATAATTTTCTCATTTTTTAGTTGAGTTCAATTTTGTTCACTTTAAAGTGAACGAATTTTGTTCATCCTATGCCATTTGAGAACACTTTAAGATCTCACTTTTAGGATTAAAATCGTGTTCTAATTTACTTCTTTATTTATTATAAAAAAATTCAACTCAATCAGATATCGATAAGTGCTTGATTTAAAATTTAAAATTTTTACTTTAAAATTTTTAATTTTTAATTTTTAAAACTTAAAACTTATATTTTTAGAGAAAATAATTATCGACAATTAGCTGAATTTTTTTACAAAAATTAAAAAAATTAATTAAAATAAAATAAATAATTTTAATTATCGAAATAAAATTTAATGATCCAAACGAGGAAGATACACGGTAGGCCGAACAAAATTGAACTCCCTTTCAGTCCACGTCCTCCTCCATTCTTCCCCCGCGCATCTCTGTGGTTTTCTTCCACAAAGACTCAGACTCCCAGGTCGGAAATCTCACTCATTTTTCTCTGGGTCGTCCTTCCGCTGACCGGCTGCTTGAAGGAACGATTGAAAACCCTCGTCTCAAATCATGTAAGTCTCTTTTTCTCTTTCTCAAACGAGTCCATCCATGGTTCAGTACTCAGTGTTTAAGAATGGTTTCGATTTCAATAAACAAATTAGGAGTTCTGGTTTCTGAAAAAAGTGAACGTAATTTCTATAATATGTAAAGTACCGGCCTTTTTTTAAATCATTTTACGTACTTTGTATCTGAACTTCCATCCGTTCCCCAAAAATTCAGGTGGTGTCGAATTTCTTTTTGGTTTGTTTTTAATATTGTGTTATTTCACTGGATTGAGACTTGGATGTGCGGTTGCATACAAATTTTGTTGGTTGGTTTCGAGATGGTGTTTATATTTTTGCCATCACCGGTGAGAATGCTATAATTTTCCCTCTGTTTTCTCCCACGATACTTGATTATTTGCTCGATTTATCGTTTTGTTTTATATTTAGAACTGATTGAAGTTTAATGGGTTAAGCTTCTTCAGAGCAGACTTGAATCGGTATTTGTGACATTTCTGAGTCCTCTTGATCCGATTATAGGGTCGACTAGTGTTTCTACGTTTAATTGCATCGATATCAACCTTCTCGAAATTTCCAATCCTTAACTTACCCTGGTCTTGATTTCTTACGTTGGTATCATCTACTTCATTTTTTTCTTTTCTAGGAAAGGGTCTTGTTAGCCAATTTACTTCAATTATTTTGTCGCAATGTCTTGTGAAAATTCACAAGTCATATTCTTATGTTGTTAAATATCACTCTTCACCAATGTTGCTCAACAATATGGATGATGTCCATGCTTGATCTGGTATTTTCTCGATTAATGTTTTCTGCTAGCCTTCTCCAAATTCCACTTGAAAACCCCCTCCAAGTCTTGCCACCCCCAGTACCAAAGTTAGCATGCATACTTCTGAAACTTTGTTGCCAGCTTTACGGGCAGCTAGAGACTCACTGTGGCGAGCCAACAAAAAGGATTTCACCAAATTAACTGGGTACAACTCATAGCGTCCCTCCATTGTATCCCATTCAAGTTTAAGCTTTGGCCAATCCATGCTTGTAAATATATCCATCACTTCTCAAATTCCTTGTTCATTCAGACATTCATCTACAATGCCCAAAAACTGTTATAAAAGAAGTCAAGACTTGTAAATGTCTGGAGGTCTCCATCAAATTTTAAATCATCAAATTCTAAATGTTCAAGCAATTTAGATATTCCTTCTTGCTCCATCGTGGAGCAATTTTTCATGCAATAAACCTTTTTTGTGGAGGTCAATCTCACAGACATGGCATGGCCTCGGTTCTCATGTTGTCCTTTTCAGTTGCTGCACTACAGTTAGTGGCACTAATTAGGAATTTGTTCTGCATTAAGGTAACAGCTATATAAAGCCTGAAGCATGCAGCCCAAAACACCACGGCAACTGAGCTTCACCTCTTCATCTCCTTCTTCTCTAAACATATGATTACAGGGACAAGCACACTCTTAAATTCCTTCTCCTCAAGCTCCGTGGTACCCATAATATTTCAGATAATGCCTCCCGAGCCGTCTTTTTCTTGTTCCAAGTAAGACCTTGATTGTCTGTGAAATTAGGACTTTTGGTGTTATTTAGATTGTTTATTTAGTATGCCAATAAGAATTCTTGGTGGTATACATAAAAGGAGATGCTTTCAATGAAATTGATGGTGATGCTATCATGCAAACCTTTCGAACGATAACAACCACATGCGTGAGAAATTTTAGTGACGAATATGTAATATTTTGTGGTTATTTTTAGAAACTTGTGAAATTATATTTCATGACCTTTTTTGCATATTGAGGAATGTTTAAATTTAGTCTTATCTCATGTGCTTGATTGTGGGAATTAGTTGTAACCTTATGATTAATAGGCGTCGCCTCTTATCAAAATCCTTGATCTGCCACTGCTATGCCCCGTGAATTATGTCATTTTCCAATGCCGAGTTTTCCAGGTTTGATTTCTTTTCTTCGTGTAATATAACATGCATTTTTGCATTACTGTTACTCAACAAATATAAGCCATACAGTTTGTAAAGGACTGTGAGATGGACAGAATGAGAGCAATATAGTGATTGGGTTGCGAAGAAGGAAGAAGATAAAAAAGTGGGAGTGGTGAACAGAGCAGTACCAAAGCATGGCAACTGTGTGGCATCAATGGTTAAGGAAGAGTATGCAATCTCCATCAACCTCGAGGGCTGTATGTACCTTAAAGGTTGACGCCAGTCAACAAATCTTAAAGTCTCCTCCTCTTCTTTCCCTGGACCTCCCTGATGTATGGACTTCCAACTTCATGGATGAAAATCCTCCATCAACAGGAGAATGCTGTAAGTACTCCTTCTCTCTCTCTCTGTGCCCTTTTTTAACTTCTCCTTTTTAAATATGGCCTTGGCCACCTCTATTCTATGCTATGCCAACTCAAATAATTATCTCCATCCAATTTCTGTATTTGTTTTTCTCGAGCTTTCTAGTGCTTCTGTTCCTCATCCCCCTACTATGTTTCTATACCGTGTTTGATTTTTTGGGTTCACCACAGCCAATGAACCGAGAGCTAGGGTAATTGATGGGAAGTTGATGGCTGAGAAAATTAGAGCAGGAATAGCAGGTGAAGTAATCCGAATGAAGGAGTCCATCGGGAAGGTTCCTGGCCTGGCAGTTATTTTGGTGGGTCATAGAAGAGACTCTCAAACTTATGTCCGTAACAAAAGAATAGCTTGCGAAGAGGCTGGAATCAGGTTTGTTATGGACAAACTGCCTGACAGTTGTACAGAGGATGAAGTTTGTGAAGCTTTGTCAAATTTTAATGGAAATCTCTCAGTTCATGGTATTCTAGTGCAACTTCCTTTGCCACAGGTAATTTCTACATGTCTGCCATATATTTAGTGAAGACAAAAATAATTACCATGATTACGCAACAGTTATGCTACCATAAAAGTTGTCAGTGAATATTGGTCAACGTCAATCCTAACTTCTGTAAATTACCTGTTTATCTGTTTATATTCCAATAAGGCACGATGTGTCATGTAATCTTGGGGCTCTTTTAACTTGTATCCATATTTGTTGCATACGAGAATATGCTAGTTGTAACAGCCTTAAGAGCCGGTGCACGACTGGTGTGGGAACAATAGTTGTTACGCCTAATTTTCGTAGTTTATATTACTCCGTTTTCAATTTAAAAACGAAATATGAACTTTTAGATGATGAGATACTAACATGAAAAAGTTAAGAATCACATCAGAGTTTTATGATGATATTTTGTGCCATTGCCATGCATCTCACGAATCAATGAGGTTTGGATGCTAGTGTGTTTTAATATTCCTTTTTTCAGCTGTTGGTTTTATTGCACTGTTTAAATCACCATCCCACAACCAATTGTTGGCTTAATTTTGCTTTTTTTTTAATTTACTTTCCATAATGGCAACATTTTATTTATTCTAGACAGTGAAATCTCTTTATTAAACAAACACAAAATTCACTATCGCTGTTAGAAGATTTTTTAAGGTGCCACTCGTGGATTAGAAACAATTGCAGTCTTTCAAATTATGGTAGATAAGGTTACACAAAGTCTATGGATATAGTTTTTAGTGTTTGATAGTCCTTTAAAGAGGGTTTGGAACTTTGGATTATGATTCCCGTTTTGCATTGATTGATACTCCCTATACCGTTAGAGAGAATGCTCACTTTTGCAGCAGGCAAATTAGAGACTCGGTTGAGTTTTGAGCAGATTTCAATTTGTTCTCTTCTCTGTATGGAGAGAATGCTCACTAGATTCATTACCCTGCCACCGATGAATGTAATGAGGTAGGAGAGAGAAAGCTTTTCTTGTTCTGTACGAAGAATGCTAGTTTAGCTATAAAATTTGAGGCCATCAAGTGTGGCATTTTTAATGCGTGTGGCTTTATTTGAGAGAACTGAGTTATCGTGCATTCTACTTTTGCATTTTGTAATACCTAAGGCTTTTAGTATAGCCAATACTATGCAACTCACAAAATCAAGTAATGTTGCATTTGATATGTAATATGGCCAACAAAAATAAATAATTCTAAGCTCTAAAGAGAGGGTTCCCTGAAGTTTTGCAAATTGGACCCGCATAGGGCTATGGATTGGAGGCCTTCTAAGGCACTTCTCTTCACATTTTGGGATCAAGCTTCACAGGTTCGATTTTTGTTTTTTTGTCAGCAATTCAGTTCCTGTTAGGAGCGCGTCACCTAGTAGGATAGGAGTCACTAACAATAAAAATAGGATTTCGTGTCTAAAAATTCAAGTGTAGGCTGGGTAACTAAGACATTCATCTTTTCTCCAAAATCAGAGCACCCCCATTCAGGTTCTTCAGTCTCTTTTTTATTATTCATTCCTTATCTTTTGTTGAGTGAAACATTTTTCTGAACATGTGGCATGCAGATTTCTTAGGTTTATATTCCAAAACTGTTTTTAGCTACTTTGCCGCAAGGAACAAGTGGGCTTCTCACAACGCTGGAGTTCAAGCATCGCAAAACATGACGTTTATATGAACACACTGAAACAAACATAGTATAGTTGGGAATAAAAGACCGCATTGCCATAGCTTTAAATTAATGCATATCTCATCTCATCTATTTGGTGTGCATTTCAAACTCTCATTGTATAATCTGATTTGAACCCTTTTCTAGCTTTATTCTCAGCAGGCTCCTAGTATAAGTTCCTCACTTTTATTACATGAAGGTAAATGTATAGTTCCAAACAGGAAAGTGGATTTAACAAGGCATTAACAACTCGTAAGGGGTGATTAATAAGCCATTATAGCAGTAAAGTATGGACGAACCTATCTTATGGCTGGATACTATCGAAAAAACTGCCATCAAGCATCACCACACCATATTCTTTTGAAGGACGTGTATGATGATTCCACATTTTGGTTGCTATCGCACGCTTGAATTTTTTCTATAGAAATCGATCAATTCCAGTTCTTGTTGGAAAATCATTTATTTTCGTGAAAATTTTGGAGAACAGGCGGTTCCCACCCGAAGGCACCAACTGATGAAGCGTTTTTTAGCTCTTCTGAGGTAGAGCTTTTCAACGGTCCATCTAATTTTTTGGAGGGTCCAAATCGAGATTGAAAGCGTGCAACAAAGAGTTAAGAATCGGTGTGGTGTCAGCCAACACTCCTCTGATGCCTAAGTCAGTCGATATTGTAGGTGCTGATATAAATAGTATTCGAGTCGATTAATTAACAAGAGAGTAGTGTACCTTAATAGGTGAATGGATGTGCTAGGAGGTGCAATTCTATTCGAATTAGGTCCTTTTTATTTAGAGATTAAGATAGGGATGATGCCTTGTGTTGGCCAATAGTTTTTGCCACTACACTTTTATTAGAAGTATTAGTCCTGCTAACTGGTAAGTATGGGACTTAATAATTATCCTCTTGTGCTTAGGGCTCTACTTAGGGCGGTTAGGCCGCATGAGTTCTGTGTGTTGGAGCCCCTTGAGCCGATGGGTTAGTCCTGGGCTAGTCAGACTGCTTTAGCCGAGGAGGGGTCTAGTCGCCCTCTGTGGTCGGCCTCAGTGGCTTAGCTTCTCCTCTCTCTCACATTATCATACTTGACTTGGTTATTCTTCTTGGCCGCATGGGCCTAGTGAAAATATCCTCATCGGCCTTCATGTCTCTTTGACCAGTAGGGGAGATATTTTGTAGGCAAAGGGGCTCGACAGTCTGATGGGGTAAGAATTGTAGAGGGCTTAGAATTCCCTGGGGTCACATGAACCTGCTTGGTTGACTATCTCCCCTGCCAACTTAGGTTTGAGAAGGTTCCCAAGCCGAGCAAAGCGTGTGTGGTCTGCCGTTGGTTCCATACCTATCACGTGGTTTCCACACAATGTGGCCCATGCTGTACACGGAATAGTAGTCACCATAAAAAAAATTGAATAAATATACTCATACCATAAGTTATTCCATACTCCAGAACCATAAACATGAAAGGGACCTCTTGCAATGAAAACAACAAATATCGACATCGTGCTTTGAGAAATCAGTAATTAACACAAAGCACATAAATTCCAAAATGAAGAGAACCATACCTTTCTTTTGCACTGTTCGATGGTCAGAAATCCTGGTTTTCCGGGACTATTTGGTCATATGCTTTTTTAGTTGCACATGGGAGCAATTGAGCATGAACTGACACAATATCTTGGCGGCAATACACTAAAGAACATCCACATTTACAATCTGTTGTGATATATCTCATAAGCATACCTATGCTCATTTATTTTGAGGTACAGATTGATGCAAGAAAAATTGTTAGCATTGTGTGGATGAGTAACTAAATATCTGGAACAGCATTTGGATGAGGAGAAGATTTTGAATGTGGTGAGATTGGAAAAAGATGTGGACGGCTTTCATCCGCTGAACGTGGGGAATCTAGCAATGAGGGGAAGGGAGCCACTGTTTATTCCGTGCACTCCAAAAGGTTGCATTGAGTTACTGGTGAGGTCTGGTGTGGACATCATGGGTAAGAAAGCAGCGGTGATTGGGAGGAGCAACATTGTTGGATTACCGACATCTTTGCTCTTACAGGCAAGGCCATATATCCTCTCCTGCCTCTTGTTCATCCTCCTTTTGAATGCTGTGTAGTTTATGCTTCTATCATTGGATTAAGTTGGCATTCATGGGAAAGAATTTGTGCAGCGGCACCATGCAACGGTGAGCACTGTACATGCACTCACGAGTAATCCAGAACAGATCACCCGTGAAGCTGACATTGTGGTCACAGCGGCAGGAGTGCCCAATCTAGTCCGTGGCACTTGGATTAAGCCTGGTGCAGTTGTGATTGACATTGGAACATGTCCTGTTGAGGTATCAGTAGTCATTTTAATACTGAAATGTAGATATTGCATAAGCTCTCTAATAGGTAGCTGCAAGTTTCACAAGACAAGAAACTGCTTTAGACCTGGTGAAAGTAAAAGCTTCTGCTGCCTGTTTCATGAGTACGAAACAATGATCAGAATATTCATGTTGCGTGAATGGGCGAGTTGTTTTTTGCAAGGACCTTTTTTTATTTAAAATTTTCTTTGTTTGAACTATCGATGATGATGGGCAGGATCCAACTAGCGAGCATGGATATCGTCTTGTGGGAGATGTTTGTTACGAAGAAGCAGTGAGGGTGGCTTCAGCAATCACCCCTGTGCCTGGAGGAGTGGGACCTATGACAATTGCTATGCTCCTCTTCAACACACTCAAATCTGCCAAGCGTGCATTCAACTTTACCTGACACGAACTGTTATGGTTTTCTATTTCTTTTTTCTTTTTCCCCTCTTTTCTTACATTAAATTGCACTTCCAGGGCTATGTAAGTTATTGTGCGGGGTTCATATCGAAATTTTCTCCATTCTTCATCTCGATGTGAAACTTCCCTGAACACTACTTGCCCACATGCAGAGGATAAGGTTTCAAATGTGGAAGATGATTATTGCTGCAAAATCCTAGGGTCATGTACATATTCTTTAATGTCAGGGAGGTAATGTGCCTAAACCGTAAGGATCAAGTCAACCACCCACCGGGTGCTAGTCTCACTAACCACCCTGTGCAAATCCTGTGTGCTCAATTGCATTGGTGGCTTGAGCGGTCTTTCTTCTTTGTTTGGATTCTTTTGACAAGTTACTTGGAGTCAAATTTTCATCTAACACCGTGGTGGGCTAAGTCATGTGATCTCAGAGAGCAAGTCCCATTAAATTGAAGAGCAATCCCCTCTATATAAAGGAGCAAGTCCACTACCCATCTGGTGGTAGTCCAAGTACATCGACGGTGCCAGTCAGCTCCTTTTAAGGGGGCAAATCAATTAGTACATGATGGTGAAATCATTTTATCTACTCTGAAGCAACATGGGTCACTGCACAATGGTCAAAAACCTTGCTACATTCCGGGAAATCAAAGGAAACATGGTTCATGGGGGCCACACAGAGAGAGAGAGAGAGAGAGAGAGAGAGAGAGGATACAAGGATGTTTGGAGGGAGAAATGTACCAGAACAAAAGGAATGGTAATGACGGCAGCTGCAGCATTATTAGAGATTAGTGCTAGGAGTGAAGGACAAGGGAAATAAATAGTGAGAAATAGGTACCAATCCAAACTTCAAACCCACTTGCTTGCTTTTCAGTGATCGAATGAGCGAATATAAAGGCCTGTCTTTTAGAATTTCTTAACGATGATTTTTCAGAGGGACAAGTAATCTTGTGTGACTGTTAAAAAAGATGTGCCAAGTTGGTGATTTCATGCTTCTTCTTGGGGGTATTTCATGGAGTCTAAATAGTTGGAAACACTAAAAATGGTGAGCTTTTGCGTACAAATCAAATTGACACACCTACATAAACACATCCTTTTTATATTTTAGGGAGATTCGGTCAAAAATTCATCTGAATTGAGTTTTAACTCATTAAGTTTATTTCAAATTAAATTTCAGGCGGAAGTCTCTTTTGTGCATAAGTTTTAAAAATATTCTTCTAGTAAAACACGCGATAACGTTATCTGTTCATTAGATATCCCTTTTAGTAAACACGCAATAACGTTATCTGTTTGTTAGATATTATTTTTAGTAAACACGTGATAATATTATCTGTTTGTTAAATATAAAAATAATGATTTCATTAGATAAAGTTACCTATTAGTGTTTATCAATTAACATTATTTGTTATTTTTAACATATATCTTAACAAATAATTTTATCTGTTTTATTAGATTATTATATATGTTAGTGTTTATCAGTCAATATTTCTGTCGATTTTAACAGATACCTTAACAAACAATATTATCTGTAAATTTTCAAAGTAATAATATTATCAGATAAAATTATATGTTTTATGTTTTCTAATTTGACTAATACATATGTCAAACCAATATGTAATGTTATCTGACTCGCTTATTAAAAAAATAATTTTATCTTTTAGTTTTGAAACGATAATTTTATTAGATAAAGTTATATGTTAATGTTTATCAGTTAACATCATCTGTTGTTTTTAGTGGATATCTTAACAAATAACATTATTTGTTAATTTTTGAAATAATAATATTATTAAATAACATTATCTCTTCGCGTTCAGGAGCAAATCTATTTGTAAAAAGACCTTCGGTATTAAAATTTCTTAAACTATGGACTCTAACTCATAAATTAAATTAGCATGTCCTTAATAAGCCGAATCAACCTAAATTTATTCTTTTGACCAATTTTTCGTATATTTTAAATATTCAATAGACAGGGGAGTGGATTAGTACACTCACATGGACACCTCTTGCATTTTAACATGCCATAAAAACGTGAAATTCTTTAACTATATAACCAGCTCAAACGCTAACCGTGTTGCTAACTACAACGATTTTATGTTGCTAAATTCAACAATTTTAAATAATTGTCCATAGTAGAAAGACAACTCAGTTGAAATTTCCATTTTTGGGAAATATATTAAATGCAAAAACATTAAAAAAATTAATAAGTCTACGTACACATTCTTTGATTTACACATGTTCACAACCTGCTTATATATTTGAGATTTTGATATTTTTATTTTGATTTTTAATTTTCTTTTAAGGATTAAGTGGGCGAGATTTATGTGTCATGTAAGCAGGGGTTGAGCGGTTGTAAACCAAAAAATATGTATGTATCATTACTCTAAAAAGATGGGGACACAAATTGCATTGTTTGGTCACTACCATTAAGGTGGTATGTAACTTGGATTATGTAAGAAGTAAAGTTTTAGAGTTTCATAGAATTTTGATAATTGAGGGATAGAATGTAATAAATTATTAACTAATGTATGTTGTCATCGACGACTTAGGGTCAGCATATTCAAATTTCAAGGAAATATAAGTTATAAATTTGTTATAATTAGGTCAGTTAAAGTGATAAATTATAGAGTAGTGGAAGAGTGTAGAGTGTAGAGTGTAGAGTGTAGAGTGTAAATAAGGCGTGCAATTATGCATAGTGTGGGTTGGGGAAAAAAGTCCACCCAAATGCTAAGTCAAAGCTAACGTTTTTATGTCTTGCCCCCAGTCAGTGCCGGAAATTGCGAGTCCCTCCCTACGTTCCGTGAAGGTAAAGTTTGCATCGGTTAAGTGAAAGGTGTTTAACGGTTAAAGATATGGGATTGTTTGGTCAACGTGCGGAGATTGGAAGAAGGCGACGAACGTAAAGGTGGGAAAGGAAATGATTCACATGGGGCAAGATGAGGGGGGAGAGAGAGAGAGAGAGAGAGAGAGTGTGTGTGTGTGAGAGAGAGAGAGCAAGGCATCGCCTTCTCTCCCTCTCCTACAAAAGCATAAGAAGCAGAGGTTAGAGAGGGAGAGAGTCAGAACGGAAGACGTAAAAACCTATCAACCAACTTTCCTTTGCTCCCGGAAAGCTTTGCTCGCTGGCTCCGGGTTCATTTGAATCCGGTGCTGGTGACCTCTGGTTCAATTGAAGTTGTGGTCTCTCTCCCTCCCTCTCCCTCTCCCTAGTTTAGTATTGGTTTAACTTTCTTCCTTATCAAACCTGGAAGAACAAAATGGACAGGGCGAAAAATCCAGCTGCTGCTGTTTCCGACGTGGGCGCTTGGGCCATGAATATTATCAGCTCTGTTGGCATTATAATGGCAAATAAACACCTCATGTCCCCTAGCGGCTATGGATTTGGCTTTGGTATGTTTCTCTCCCTCTCTGTAATTGCTCTTTGTCTGCATCAGATCTCAAATCTCCACCGAAATCCTCCTACTTTGAATCTCCCCTACATCTTCATTTACTTTACTTTTTTTTTTTTTGTTTTTGCAATTTATTGTTGCTTAATTTCAAGTGTTGTTCTTCACCTGGTTGCGGGGCGACCATAGTTTGCTGTTCTTGCCGTCTCATTTCCAATCAGTAGTATTTGCGATATATTCTAATGCAATAAATATATAAACCAGCTTCTTGTTTTATTAATCACTTCCGCTTCCTCAACTTGATAGGCTTTCTATGACTTCAATTCTAACCATTGGAGCGACCTCTCTCAGCTTACTTGTCTGAGTACTTTGCTATATCTATATGGCGTATAAATCATCTCCAGTCATCCTATTTTTCATGGTCGCATTTCGATCCAATTTCAGGTGGATCTGTTTGGAATTATGCTCAGTTTTCCCAAGTATTTGCTGTAAAGTCATCTGCCTGCATCCTCTTTTTTTCTCCAGTTGGCTCCATCTAGTTTCCTAGTGGGAACAGTTAAGGTTCACCTTTTTCTTCGGTTTTCTGATGGAAGATTACTTGGAATGTTCTACTTACAATTTTGTGACATCTATCCTTAACTTCCTTCTGCAATTGCAATTCTTTGACGAATGAGAATCTCCAAGCAGTCTTTTGGCAGATTAGAAGGTGATCGAATGAAATCATCTTCTCTTATGTTTGAAGTTCTCACATTCAGTGAAAACCATGGGAAAATCATCGACAATGGCCAGTCAAGGGACTTGGCACAGACCCCCCACTGATTGGTATCGCTACAATCTGTCCTCCCCCAACCCTTAACACGCTAACTAAGGACCTAAATGCCACAGTTAACCCTATGTTTGGATCCAAGCACCTGTGGTCAAGTAGGTATACCACGACCAGCTTGTGTTGGCCCTAAATAGACTGACTGTGCTTTAGTACCACTCCAGAATTGAGCTGACATTTTACGTGTGGATTCAACCTTTATAACATCAGTAGACACCATGAGAACTTCCCTTAAAGGACTAGCCAAGGGTGCATTCGGTTCCTTTTTTTCCTATTTTCAGGCTGCTGACATTGGACTCAGCACACGCCAAACGTGTGTTGGGGTTGTTACAGTTTGAATCCTTTTCAAGCCTGCGTACACTTGTCTTGGAAAAGATAGTTTGAAGCACTTCAAATTGTTAATTTCGCCAAGATAAGTATCTCAAAAGGAAATCACAGATTGATCAACTCGTAGCCATAATAACTGTAGATCCATTCCAGACTCTGATGTTTATTGCTAATAGTAAGAATGCAAGACACCTAATGGTACTGAAACTGATATGTACGGACATTTGGCAATCCATCAAAATGAGAGGCTCAACTAATATTCCTCTTTAGACTACGTTGA
Source organism: Arbutus unedo (assembly GCA_014822125.1). Classification (NCBI taxonomy): domain Eukaryota; kingdom Viridiplantae; phylum Streptophyta; class Magnoliopsida; order Ericales; family Ericaceae; genus Arbutus; species Arbutus unedo. The sequence goes on along the minus strand of JABCMJ010011892.1, from coordinate 24,809 downwards.
AATAGAAACTTGAGACCTGCTGCTGTCTTAGTGTGGTTTTTGTGTACTAGGCTTCACTGAAAATGGTGTGTTTATAGCATCTGAGGATCCGGCTTTTGAATATTTCTTTGTGTTTCTGTTAATATCCTCAAATGTCTATTACTCCTTTAAGCTTTGTCAAATCACAGTAAAATCATACTTCTTCATGGACTTTCACTCTCTTTGTTTGTGCTGATTATCATACTAATAAAGGCCAGTGTTGGAAACTGTTTATCATCTTGGTAGCTCCCTCCAGCTAGCTATTCCCTCTCTAGTGCTGTGACATGCTTGACCAAAAAAAATTACGAGTTGTTGCATTGACTGACTGACAATTGTGGGAAGAATTTTTCTCATCCTACTGTGTGCGTGCAAGAGATGTGGGGAGGTTAAAGAAAGTTGCTAACATAGTATGCATAGCATAGTATCTCTTACAGGCTTCATGATGTGAATGATAACTATATGCACTTGTGTTGCTCTTTCACATCTTATGATGTGATGTGGGGAGGTTAAAGAAAGTTGCTAACATAGTATGCATAGCATAGTATCTCTTACAGGCTTCATGATGTGAATGATAACTATATGCACTTGTGTTGCTCTTTCACATCTTATGATGTGAAGGTTATCTGGTCAGTGGTTTTTCTTGCGTTACGAAAATGGAAAATTGTTGCTCTTCCAGCTACTACTTTGACTGGGTTTCACTTTTCAATGACGGCATTGGTTGGTTTGGTGTCAAATGCTTCTGGTTATTCCATGTCAAAGCATGTTCCATTGTGGGAGCTTCTCTGGTTCTCAGTCGTTGCCAATGTGTCAATCACGGGGATGAACATGAGCCTCATGCTGAACTCCGTAGGATTCTATCAGGTGCTTACTAGATGTCAGGCTTTGCTTGTTGCTTAATTTCACCATTTGTTGGTACATACACCAAAGTAAAAATTGTTTTGCTATGTGCAGATTTCAAAGTTGAGCATGATCCCTGTGGTTTGTGTAATGGAATGGATTCTCCACAGTAAACACTATACAAGGGAAGTCAAAATGGCTGTGGCAGTGGTGGTTGCAGGAGTGGGTGTCTGCACAGTGACTGATGTAAAAGTCAATGCAAAGGGTTTCTTTTGTGCCTTTTTGGCAGTTGTGTCAACATCACTACAACAAATTGTGAGTATCATTCTGTTGGAAAAATAGGGAGATTTTTTTTCGCTCATTTGCAAAAGCTTTAGTGTCTACTGCAATATGTTTTTTTTGGTCAAATCTTTGTTTGCCTGTAGCTGGTGTGCTTGCACCTCCCTTAGACTCAGAAATTCTGCTTTCAAACTGAAGATTCGGCATGTAATATATTTTGCAACTTTTATTTGACTTACATATCCACCATCATCAGAACAAGTCAAAAGTTGGAGGATGTTATGTACCTACTTTGCTCTCTGGTGTTGTAAAGCTCCATATGTCTTGTTTTTTATTTTCTTGTTCAAAGTGTACTGAATATGCTCTCGTTGTCACCCTTTCAATTCTGTATCTGCTAGGTGATATAACCGCAATCATGTTTTCTTTCGAAAATTGCAGCAGGATAGGAAATATCTTACCTTCCCAAAAAGGATAGGACGTATCTGTTTGATATTCAATTGGTAACAACTCATCTCTCCATTTTTTGCCCTTTGGTCCAGTCATAATCAACCCCAAAGTGTAACAGAAAGATATTCTATTTATCTTTTATCAGGTATTTCCTTTAAGTCATCTTCTTAAGACTTGATCCTAGTCCTCTCTATCAGTCCTACTGGTTTTACGCCCTAGGGAAACCTCAATTTCCTATGCGCTATATGTCTTGCTATTAAAAGCACCTAGTCAAGCTGGCTACGTCGTGTCACAGTTCACTATCCCCGCTTAAAGTGAAAACAGTTGGGGAAAATTTAAACTTTTTGTATGGCCGAGTATATTTGGTGGATCATAAGGTGTGTACACTTTGAGAGAAGATGGTTTGGGCATTTGGATACTAATCATTTTCAACCAACCTTAGTTGCAATGGCTTTGAACGATTATTACACAGAACGAAAAAGGTTTGTTTCACAGGTTTTCATGCGAGAGGGAGGTGTTTTAGAGAAAGATGGTGAAGTAGACATGGATGCTCGTGTGTTGATAGGTCATCTTGGAGGTTGATATCTTATCGGGTGAGAGCCACGGGTGGGTAATTGGAACAACATTGAAATTGGATTGAACAATTTTCTTGGGTAACTCTTGGTTTGTTGTGAGGAACAGGGAAAAGTGCAGGTTTTGAGTCAGCTTTTGTGTGGGGAGGAGAAGCTGGAAGTAACAACATATCCTAATCTCAATTGATGGAGGGTTTTAGCGAGATACTAGGACATGCTGCACACTTAGCTTTGTAGGTACCCTGCTAATTTCTATTATTGAAGGAGATGTTAACTCGAAAGCATTTGTTCATATTTGATCAAGTTCCAACTTCGATTGCCTCTAAGGGGTTCATACTTTATCTTCCAGTCATCATTGTACTTTTCAGCAGCAATTTGATTACACCTGATCCATACTGCAGTGATATTGTGTATTTTTTTTTTAATATTTGAAACAGTCAATTGGTTCGCTACAAAAGAAGTACTCGATAGGATCTTTTGAATTGCTGAGCAAGACGGCTCCAATACAAGCACTCTCTCTTCTTCTCCTTGGTCCTTTCATTGATTACTACCTTAGCGGCCAGTTTATATCACATTATGGCGCCTCTTCTGGTGCATTTGTAAGTAGTCTTCACTCAATACTGCCGGAGTGACACATTTATATTGCCTGCTTTGAGCTTTAGCAGGAAGGGCATTTTGTGTTTATGTAATGGGTGGTTGATCAAATGTTCTGCAGTTCTTCATCCTGCTCTCTTGCTCTCTGGCTGTATTCTGCAATGTGAGCCAGTACCTCTGCATTGGACGCTTTTCGGCAGTTTCGTTCCAGGTGTTAGGCCACATGAAAACAGTTTGTGTCTTGACATTAGGGTGGCTGCTCTTTGAGTCGCAACTAACATTGAAGAACATTCTTGGGATGGCCATTGCAGTTATCGGCATGATAATATACAGTTGGGCAGTAGAGGTTGAGAAGCAAGCTGATTCCAAGACCATTCCTCCTCGTATAAAAGAGAGTTTGTCAGAGGGGGATATTATACTGTTGAAAGCTGGACCCGAGGAAACTGCAGTCGAAGATGTTGAGCATGGCGATTCCAAGTCATAGGTTGTGATATCCTTGAGCTTTAAACAGAATAAAACGCTTCACCTTCGTGCATCCTGTTGTCCCTCAATTCTTTCATTGTCAATTTCTGTTTGTGCTTAAGCCATGAGATGGATATAGTTGCTGAACTGGACCTCCATGCGCACACAAAATGCTATCAATTATTCTTGACAACCTCATCTGCTTTTACTTTTTTTTTTTTTTTTGGTGTGTGATAATTTTGTCATCTTTCTTCTATTATTGGTAGACAGAAGCCATTAATTAAGGATTGTTCTGGTAATTGGTTGTTTTATATATCTACCTATAATTGCTTTTCAAATTAGAAAAATGCTAAAAGCCAATTTTGATAATTTGTATTTGGTAAACTAGTGTTCCAACTGATGCAAGGCACGGATATGAAGGGCCTGGTAGCTTTCAGAAGGTTTTGGAGCCTAATCTCACGGACCACTAGGGGAAGCATAATTAAAAATATGACAAAATTTGTATGAACTGTTCTCATATAGTCAAATTTCAAAAAAAAAAAATTAAACTAAACTTGTGTCGACAGACCTCATTCTATGCAAACAACGATAAGCACTAAACTAAACTAAACTAAACTTGTGTCGACAAACCTCATTCTATGCAGACAATGATAAGTTTATCCAAAATAGGTACAATTAAAGCATATTATCTACTAAGTGATTTTCAATTTGTATAATTTTATATTCTCTCTCAATTCTCAAATAGGCAAATTTCAAAAAAAAAAAAATCACTAACACTAACATATCATTGAAATATCAATTACTCTTCTAATTTTCTCTCTCTTCAAATTTAAAAAACAAATATTAAAATAATTTTCTTTATTTATTATTATTATTTACTGTCAGCGGGTTTTTTCATTAAATTTAGTTACTCAAACGAGGCCTTGGGGCTCAAACAAGAAGAGGCTATACTCAAAATATACTAAGGTCAGAAAGACAGAGAAGTATGGTTTTAGAAATTATTTGTGGTAAGTTTGTGCAGTCGCCGAAAACTTGAGGATAAGTTGGTGTAATTATCCGATATGAGACTGTTATGGAATGAGAATTGAGGCCCGACATCTCAAGTTGGTGTAATTTCCGTATGCCTTTCTCCCTCTGTTGGGATGGGAGGTGAATGGAGGTTTTGAGGATTTGACTAAAATCCGCTTTACGGGGTGGTTTAGAGAAGCTTCGATTCGGTGCGAGCCTGTGGGATTGGGAGACCCTCTTTGGCTCTTTTACAGTCATTACTCACTCAAGTGCGTAAGCTTCTTCACTTAAGTGTTGTCATCTTGTGGTTTTATTCTTTATTTTGTCTTTATTTACGTCCAATGTCTGGTTGTTTGGATTCAATCTGCTTGAATCGTTTCATGACCTCTTTATCTTCAAAGACACATCAGTGAGATACCTTGGGGATTGGAGTACAACATTCCGTACCTTTTTTGGTTTCGGTTATCCAGGTAGCTGTTTATGGCTTAAATTCGCTAACAGATGTTCTAAACTCTTGCAGTCCAGGTAAGCTGAGTCACTTTTTGAGGGAAGACTACCTCTTAACCAGGGATGGAGCCGGGGCAGTAGGGGCGTTCCCTCTGCAAGAAAAAAAACTCTAATATTATATAGGAAAAAAATTCCTATGAAGTATACAAGCCCTGCTAAATATTTAAAAAAGAAAATTCAAATAGTAGTGACGGCATATTTGCTTGGTGAAATTTCTGGCTCTATGTTGTCCATTTTCTTCTTTTAATTATTTAGTCTTACCTTTGTTCTTTTTCCAGATATAAGCTATGTTAAGATTTTCCTGAGTTTTCTATGTGTCATCATCCGAGGATTTGAGCATCCGTGTTTTTTCTTCTATTATACTAGGTGAGGCACACCCGACACTTGTGCAATATCCCAAACCTCACAGAGAATATCATCCCAAAGTACATTGCAACCTCTCACATACAATATAACATTTACCTATAAATTGAACTCCCGAGGCGTGGACACGCCCTACAGCGTCAAAATCTAAGAAATTGAACTGCAGAATCCTACTTAAGCAAAGCACATTCTCCAATCACGTATATCATCAAATTGTGTCCCAAATATCAGATATCCCTCCATTCAACTATCCAAACACATCAAAGCAAATTGGCGAGGCACCATCAAAAAGACCATTAGTGAATCAAGAACCACAGATAAGACAAACCCCCTAACTGAAACTGAACAAAAAATAAACCTGGTGTGTTGAGGCTCATGAATTGCCTAAGAGACAATGTTACTGTAGGCAAGGTAAGGAGATAATAGATGGAAAATTTGGTGTGTTGAGGCTCATGAATTGCCTAAGAGACAATGTTACTGTAGGCAAGGTAAGGAGATAATAGATGGAAAATTGGGTGTGTTGGGTTTTTGTCGTCTAACGGCCTATTTTAGATTGAAAAGGAAATTGAACTGTCTTGATTGAGAGAAATCTAACAGATTGGATGCTAATGCAGGGTTGTGTTCTATGTTGGTGCCCCAACAGTTATTTTAAGCAAAGTCAAACCGTCTGTGGTGATTGGCTTTCTATTTGGACGGTTTTAGAAAGACCGATAGCATGAGCTGGCTTTAGATTAAGGTTCAAACCCATAGGGTGCTGGCTTTATAGTGTAGCAGAAGTCGGGATCCAAACTGTCAATAGGCTTGTTCTTTTACGGTGTGGATCTTATATTGGAGCAAGAAGACTTTATATATGGTATTTTCACTGCCTATTTCAATCAGGATTCTTTAGTTGATTTACTATATATCACTCAAAAGATGTTCCGTTATCCTTCCTGTATTGTAGCTTTTCTATATTGGTCTATAATCGAGGTTGGATATCAGAAGAAATTTATTATGTACCATTTTGGAGATGGTTGTGATATGGATACTTGACATGAATGGCTACCAGCTGTAAGCTTGAAGACAAGAATACTTCGTTATTAAATGAACTACTTGTTGGGGAGTCTGATATGTTCAATTGTTGGTGTAGAGTGGTTGATGCTTCGAGTCTTCGGGGATTTCTTTTCACACTTTGCTATTGTTCACTAACTTTAGGAAAGCTTGGGAAGCTGTCTTATTTTTCCTTGTCTGGTTATTCGGGGCGGCAGGAAGAGGGGGTGGGGGTGAGGGGAGGATGCTTGGGTTTGAATAGGAGGCCTTCTGGAAGTTTAGAGTTCAATTTTTATTTTTTCGATAAAGAACAATTCACATCTCTGTATATTTTTAGCTCTAGTAGACTTCACCGTTCAACTATGCGACTTTGTTAACTATTTAGGGGAGTAGTAGATCTTTATAGATAGGAAGGAGATCAGTACTAGTACATTCTGTAGATGACTGTAACATTAGAAATCCCATAGCCATTTGCAATTAGGCACCCAAAAGTAAAACTCAATGATTTATTTAATAACATATGATGGCATTGTAAAAAGGGATGCCACAAATCCAACGGTTCAGAATATAACTCTTCAAGAGTTGGGATTACAAAAATGCCAACAGTTGACCGGCTAAGACGGATTTGATGTGACTGTTTATTACTCTCACTTTTACTCTCCTGTCTCTAAGGACATGTGTAGCAGTATTGTCAAATGGGCTTTTAACTATTTTGGATAGCCCAATACACTAAAAAGGTCCTCTAACAACCTCAATACAGATAGGAGAAATAACACATCATACAATATAATTTCATTTATTTGCTGAGTTCTTGTTCACCACTGGTACATTTGTTAATTATTTCGCTATCCCCTCAAAGCCTCTCTCTCTCTCTCTCTCTCTCTCTCTCTCTCTGTGAAACGACTTACTCTACTCTCCACCGTGCAGCGCTCTCCTGTTCGGAGCTCGACGCTCTCTCCAATTCAGAGCTCGAAGCTCACTCTCATTTGGAGCTTCTTCATTTCTCTGTGTCTGCGTACATCTTCCATCAAATTACAGTTAAAATCCTCTCTTCTTCCTATTATATACTGTGATTTTGATAGCAAAAGTCAGGGATGTAAAAAATTTAGGGCTTGAATCCTAAATCCTATCATGTTGTGATTTTGATAGCGAAAAGGAGTGTAGAAAAGTTAGGGCTTGGGAGTGTTTGGGGTTGAACTATCTGAATCCTATCCTATTTGGGGTTGAATCCTATCTTGAGTTGTAGAACTGCACTTTTGTGCTGGAAGGATAGATGAGTAGTGGGGGCCGACACAGGACCCAAGGGTGGGAGTCAACAAGTGTTGAACTATCTGAAGCAAATGCAGGCAGAGAATCCTGCTTTCTTTTATGCATTTCAGGGTGATAATGAGCACTCTACTGGAAACATATTTTGGGCTGATGCAACTTCCAGGATGACCCATAATCACTTTGGGCCTTTGGGGATACAGTTAATTTAGACACGCCCTACAGGATGAACAACTACAAAGTACCATTTGCAGCATTCACAGGCCTAAACCATCACGGGCAACCTGTCTTTTTTGGCTGTGCTTTACTTCGGAGTGAGTCTGATTCCACTTTCGTTTGGCAAATCCAGACTTGGCTTCATGCAATGTCTGGACGCTTCCCCATCTCCATTACTACTGACCCAGATCAGCTCATACAGACGGCTGTTGCACAAATTTCGAAATTTGTATTGTCCCTCTCCATCATAAAGCAAACCACTATTTCTCTCCCACTCCTCAGCCGCACGCTATTTCTTGATTCGTTGATTCCCAAACGTATTCACATACTAAAATCGTGTTTTACCCCTGATAATGGAGTTAGGAGGAGGTGAAGGTGAACAACAATGGGGTCCTCTTTGTGTATTTCTTTCTTGTTAGTTTTATGCAATATTTGATTTGTGGATTTGGCAGTTTTTGGTTTGTTCCTTTGGAGAATGTTGTATTGAGTACTCTAGTGTCCTTTACAGCTCACTGATTGAAGTATTGGAAATAATCATATTATTTTTTAGGCTTTGAGTATTACTTTTATTCTGTCCTGCGGGTGGTGGTGGGCGCTGGTTGGGAAGGTTGTATCAGTATCAATAGGCAGCCTGACTTCTTTGAAAGTGTGGATATTGATATGTGATTGTGATGATTCACAGTATTTATACTTTGTAGCATGGCCAGTGATGGCTGGCGGCCATGGGAGGTGGTCAGTTTGGGGTTTTGATGGCAGCCAATAGAGTTAGTTGGTGGGGTTTATGACAAGGGATTTATACTTGGGGAAGTGGTTTGTCGCCTCTGGCATGGGTAATATGTTAAATTGGTAATCAATTTGCTGTCCTGCCTCCATGAAGCTTATTTCAGAAGTCGAATTTTGAAAGTCATAGGGCTTATTGAACAATGGTCAACAGTTGGGAGGGTAGTTGGGGGAGGCTGTGATCACTTAACGTTGTGACGTGCCTTTAGGAACAAGCAGTTTGCTGGTGTGCTTGTTTAAAACATGTACCATTTTCAAATATCATGGACTGATCACTAGCTCTTCTTGTTTCCTTTCTATGTATTAGAAACATAGTGCTATCCAAATGATAGATTTTTTGGTATTTAGTACTTTTCTCAAATCGCACTTTTCATTTTTCTATTGTATATCACGGTTTGACTTCAGGTGTTTGTTGATCTACCGTTGAAGACCCTTTTCCCCTTTTCTTTGCCGGTTTATTAATGGGCCATACTTTTAAACATGGATGAAATTAATCATCTATCTTGAGAAACTAACAGTGGACCATTTAAAGTACTATTCCATGGAGTTATTAAGGGTAATCAATGCTTGACCAAATGACATGATCTCTGGAGTGCACCAGAAAAAAGGCATGAGTTCTGGAGTTAGTGACATGAGATGGATGTTTATTACATGCTATAGCTTTAATGATAATGTGATGTCATAGTTGATAATTGCCATACAAGTTCTTGATATTCACTGTAACAAGTAGCAATCTTTCTGAGCTATGAAGGATTAAGACTTTTTGACGTCTCTAGGCAAATTCTAGACTGGAGTATTATAGAATTGATATGAGCAGAGAGGGGTGAGATTTATTTTAAGCATTGGTTAGATAGATCATAGATGCAAATTGTTGGTGAGATTCACCAGGAAGCTCTTGGAGCCAATAGTTATTTCCGGTTTATAAAAGGTAAAGTTGTTCAATAGGAATGGTAACCAAGACAGGCCCCCTTTCATTTCCATAGTTCACTGCATGTTTCTGTTCCTCTCTTGGTTGGCTTTCAGCTGAATCTCTTGGAAAGGATTCAACATTAGATGAGTTTATAACAGTGTACTTGGTTTTCTATAGTATAAGCTTTTCTTGTTCTTCCTTTTTTTTTTGGTTTTAGATTATGGGTATCAATTCATGTTCTGAAAATTGGATTGATTTTAATACTTGGACTTATGCTAGCCATATCTTAACAGGGAAGATGGAAATCAACAACAGCCACAACAGTAGCATTATGTGGTTTTTCAAGGACAGAGGCTTTGATGATAAAAGTATACATGTAATGTTCAAAAAGTGCAAGCGCCTTGAGGGTGTGCAAAGGGAAAGGGCCAGTGAAAACTGGGATTACTTGAGAAATATCGGCATCCAAGAAAGAAAGCTTCCTTCTGTTGTTTCAAAGTGCCCCAAAATACTTACTCTTCATTTGGATGAGAAGCTTATCCCCATGGTTCAGTGCCTTGCGACATTGGGAACCAAACCTGGTGAGGTTGCTTCTGCTATTACCAAATTTCCTAACATACTTTCCCACAGTGTCGAAGAGAAGCTTTGTCCGCTCTTAGCTTTCTTTCAAGCTCTTGGGGTGCCTGAAAAGCAACTTGGTAAAATGATACTGCTCAATCCTAGAATCATTAGCTACAGCATTGATTCAAAGCTTTCACAGATTGTAGATTTTCTAGCTAGTCTTGGCCTCAGCAAAGAAGGGATGATCGGTAAGGTATTGGTGAGAAATCCATATATAATGGGTTATAGTGTTGACAAAAGACTACAGCCCACTTCTGAATTTCTTAAGTCAATTGGCCTGGCAGAACAAGATCTTCAAAAGGTCGCAGTTGGTTTTCCCGAAGTTTTGTGTAGAGATGTGAACAAGATTCTGAGACCTAATTTTACTTACCTAAGGGGATGTGGGTTTGAAGGTGGACAGATAGCCGCTATGGTGACTACTTATCCCCCTATTTTGATCAAAAGCATTAATAATTCCTTAGGACCACGCATCAGGTTTCTGGTAGAGGTAATGGGGAGACGACTTGAAGAAGCTGCTGATTATCCTGACTTTTTCCGGCATGGTTTGAAAAAGAGATTGAAGTTAAGGCATAAGCTTTTGAAACAAAAGAACATAGAATGTAGCCTGAGTGAAATGCTAGACTGTAATCAGAAGAAGTTCCTGTTGAAGTTTCAATTGTTAAGTGAACAATTCGTTTAAGGTAATATTTGCACGCCCACTCTTTTTCCCTTTTTTTTTTTCTTGGGCGTGCTTTTTTTGTAGCTTACTTTGATCTTGGAGCGAGCATCTTTCATTTGTGTTTATGTTGTATTCATCCCCGGATAGACTGTTGAGGTTAGGAGATGGCTCCCCTGCAGTTGGGCAGAAACTATAGGGTGCAGTTTGGTTCTACTTTTCTCGTGCCTTCTAGTCTTCTTTACTTCTCCTATTTATAGGCGAAGGATTTCAAAAACCCCAAACCCACCAGTCATCATTAACTGGATCATGGTTATTCGTTGACATTACGCCTGTTGCTCTTACTGACTTTTTAGGGTTACATGGTATTGGGTCATGCTCTGGGGCTATGATTTGACGTTTTCGTACCCAATACAGGGATGCATGCCTTTTTCACTTATGCCATACCCCTTTTGTGCCCTCTCACCTTTGCGAAGGTGTCAGTACGGGGTTTTTCACAGGATCTCATTTGTTCTCAACTTGAATTCATCCACCTCCTCAGTCACCAATGCCGACCGAAAGAGTGGTCGGAGGTGATATGTTTGTGTCTCTAAAAGTTTCTTGATGAAACGGATTATGGCGCTCTCAGCTCAGCGAAACCTGCAAAATACTTGACAGTGGTGTAGTGTCTTACTAACATTTCTCCGATGCGTAAGTTAGAATTTAGGGTGGAGATAATGGTAAAAGAAATGCGTTGTATCAAAATGGGCAGAGTTTTTGTATTTTGTACCATAGCGTTGAATTAGACTAAATAGATCATCCTTCTGCTGATTTTGTGGAGTAAAATTAGGAGACGGTTCCCTTAAAAAAGGAATGTTTATCTTTATCCTTAACTGTTTAAGAATAGATAATTATTGTATGGGGCTAATCTTTTTCCAAAAATTATAGGAATACAGTTAGATAACACGTGAGGGTGTATAGCTGATTAGACCCATGATGTGCTGAGAGCAACATAACCTAAGAAGTATTGGTCGAAAGCGTGTTCAGGCTGAAGAAATCCCTCAACTGAGAAGAACACTTGTCTTAATTGATTACACCACCTGTCTTAGCTGAGCAAATCACCCGTCTTGATCAGGTCAGTATTCAATTCTCTAACCCATTAGTTCTCATAGCATTCAGTTGAATTTTATCAAGTTGTTTTACTTTTTATGATCATACTTTATTGCATTTTGCTAAAAAAAACTCGTTCTGCCTCAAAGGTAAACGAATACTTGCTTACTCCTTAGATGACAGTATGTGATCTTCCAAGGTCATGTCAGCCTCATTTGGCCGAACTTAAATAAACAAATTTCGTCTTTATTTAAATTTTTTTTTATTTGTTATTTTTGGCCTCAATTTTTTCTTTTTTATAAATTATTAGTCCGTCTCAATAAAACGAATCTAAAAAGTATAAAATTATGTTCAAAAGTTAAAAAAATATTATTAAAGAAGACGAATAAGCACAAAAAAAATTTATTTTTAGACTATTTTTATCTTTTCTGAACTTTTTTCAAATCTGATCTATTATTTATAATTTTTCTGAAACTTCTCATCTCAACCAATAATTTACAAAAAGTTGACGAAAGATAAAAAATTGTAAAAAAAATTCAAATAAAAATGAAACAATAATCGAATACTCAAGTCAGGACAAACTTAATTGTGATGTCTCAGTAGCAAATTTATTTTTCCAAATGAAAATGTTTTTGTTTATAGATGTTGTTCTGGTGTTTCCCAAGTTTTTAGCATCGTAAGATTCTACATACAGCCTTGACAAGATTATTTGTAAAAAAAAAAAAAAGTAAAAATAAATGTGTAGACGTTTTGATAATTTTTTTATTTTTATTGTCACCCAAAAATTCCCAAACCGGAAACTAACCGGAAGTTGAGAACCGAAAATCTCAAATCGGGTTCCCAACCCCAAACCGACCAAGGCCCAAATTTTATGTGATATTTAATATTACAAAATAGATATTGTGCGTATTTTGTAAACCAATTAAAACCAGCCTTGATAATATTAGCAATTTTGACTTCGTAGCTTAGTAACAGAGAATTATAAAGATGAATTAGTAATAGAGAAAAATGAACATCCACTAATGGATGATATTTATATGATGTGTGTGGCAAGTTTAAGTAAGATATACTTAGGGTTGACATTGTTGTCTGATCAGGAATCCGAGTATTCAATCTGAGAAAAAGTAGAAGTACGGGAGAAATTGGTGACAAGGATCAAGTTTTAGGGTTTTCTATGTAATTGTTGCAAGAACTATATATTTGCTTGTACCCCTAAATTTCTATTCGGTCAGGAATCAGAAATAGCCCGAAATCTTAAATCGAGCAGGTACATCTCTCTCTCTCTCTCTCTCCCTCTCCGTCCCTGGTCGTGTATCACTCTCCTTTTCCCTTTTAAATCTTCAGGAGTAAGGGGATGTCCGATCACACACCAGGAATGAATTCATTCAGAATCGAACTCTAATGTAGGAGTATTACACATTTAGGGCCCTTCTTTTTAGCATTTTTTTGTGGGTCTGAAGCAGCGGCTTTTTAGGTTCCTGCCAAGGGCCGGACCTGCATATGTAAAATTAGAAGTAAAAGACTCTACTTTTCTTGCTGAATTGTCACTCTGAGTTAATCAGGCGATTCAGGTCTGTTAGATTTCGTTTATCAAATGGAAAAACAATGTACAGCTTTTAGGTTTGTGTCTGTTTTTGCGTAAGCATGCATAGAAGGGACAATGAGAGAGAGAGAGAGAGAGAGAGTTTGTACCCAGCAATACAGCTAGATATGTCCCAAGTAACCGTTTTTCGTTTAGAGAGAGTTTGTACCCAGCAGTACAGCTAGATACGACAGTGAATGTTTGTAACCAAGTAACCCGCTTTTCGTTCCTTATCAACTTGTAGGTCAATCAATCTGGTGTGATCGATCAACAAGTGCAGTTAACTGCTGGAGAGATAGATGAGTAGTGGGGGCCGACACAGGAACCTTGGGGGTGGAGGTCAACAAGTGTTGGACTATCTGAAGCGAATGCAGGCAGAGAATCCTGCTTTCTTTTATGCATTTCAGGGTGATAATGAGCACTCTACTGGAAACATATTTTGGGCTGATGCAACTTCCAGGATGAACTATAATCACTTTGGAGATACAGTTAAGTTAGACACGACCTACAGGATGAACAACTACAAAGTTCCATTTGCAGCATTCACAGGCCTAAACCATCACGGGCAACCTGTCTTGTTTGGCTGTGCTTTACTTCTAAGTGAGTCTGATTCCACTTTTGTTTGGCTAATCCAGACTTGGCTTCATGCAATGTCTGGACGCTTCCCCATCTCCATTACTAGTGACCCAGATCGGCTTATACAGATGGCTGTTGCACAAATTTTGCCAGGAACCCGTCACCGTTTTTGTAAGCAGAGCATATTCCTAGAAACCCAGGAGAAACTGGCTCATATATATCAGACACATCCCACCTTCGAAATGGAGTTCAAGAAGTGCATTAATGAGACCGAGACAGTTGAGGAATTCGAGTCATGTTGGGAATCACTCCTAGAGAGATACTACCTCTTGGATAATGAATGGCTTCAGTCACTCTACAATGCTCGTCACCAGTGGGTCCCAGTTTACATGCGAGACACATTTTTTGGAGAGTTGTGTAGGACTGACAGTGGGGTTGACACTGTAAATTTGTTTTTTGACGGTTATGTGAATGCAGCAACCACTATGCAGATGCTTATTAAACAGTATGAGAAAGCTGTAGCAGGTTGGCATGAAAAGGAATTGAAGGCTGATTATGATACTACTAGCACTACCCCAGTTTTAAAGACACCATCACCCATGGAAAAGCAAGCTGCAGACCTTTATACGAAGAGAATATTCAAGAAATTCCAAGAGGAACTGGTAGAGACCCTAGCTAATCCTGCTACCAAAATTGAAGAATCTGGAACAATTACTTCGTATCAAGTGGCCAAATATGGGGAGGAGGTCAAAGCTCATACTGTTAGGTTCAATGCCTTTGAGATGAAAGCTAACTGCAGCTGCCAAATGTTTGAATTTTCTGGTGTTATTTGTAGGCACATATTATCAGTTTTCAGGTCGAAAAATGTTCTTACACTTCCTTCTGAATATCTGTTGAAACGGTGGACAAGAAAGGCCAAGTGTGGAGATGCCGATGATGAACAAGCTCCTGAATTGCCAAGAAATTCTCAAGAGTCTTTGACTGTTAGATATAACAATCTACGACATGAAGCAATTAAATTTGTTGAAGAAGGAGCAAAGTCTATACATTTTTATAACGTTGCAATGGATGCCCTGCAAGAGGCTGCAAAAAAGGTTGCTGCTGCAAAGAAGCAAAGGTCTGGAGCCACACAGCGAAGCACTTTGGCCAATGGAGCCAACCAGCATATGGGTGAACAAAATCAAATGATGCCACATGAATCTGCGGTTAGTTAAAGGCAAACTAATTTGAGTTATTGGCATGTATTTTGCATCTTCCTAGATTATATTGCTGTTCAATATTTTCTGTCGTTTATTTCTTTTTGTTTTCCCCCTTTTGGTTTGGGTTTGTGGGATGGGAATGTGTTGCATTGATGGTCGTTCAATCATTAAAACTTGAACTAAATTTTTTCTCCATACTTTGAGAATAAGGATGTTGAATTAGATCTCGTGGAGAGAATTAGGGAACTGGGATTTAGATTGTAATAATTTTGTGGTCTTGTGTATCAGTGTGCACGTATAGTCAAGTCAGTTCGAGAAATCAAATTGAAACCTATTTGGCCAATTGTCTCTCCCTGCTTCGAGTTATGATCCCGAAAAAATATCTTTTGAATGTTAGCGTGATTGAATAACAAACCCTTCTTAATGTTGGCTCAATGTCTGACACTTCTATCTTTATCTCGGTGTCTTTTTTCCTTCATGCTTACTTAGGTGGCTAGTGTGATGTTTTTTTGTAACAAAAATATTTTATTAACTCAAGTAGATATTACAAGAAGCTAGTAGAAAGAATGGAAAATAGCATTGTTGTCAAAAGTTTACTCAACTAGGTTAGCTCATACGACCTGAACAATCATGAACTCGCCAACCACCAAATGGAGTTGGTAAGACACCAACTAAGAGATCACCAAAAAAAGACACCCAGATATGCCACCCGATGGTCCTTCTTCAATTGCCAACACCCAAGTAAAATATCAATCTTCTCCACAATGGTCATTCCCCTTTTTGCATCTCTCCCCAATTGTCTAAGATATAGCCCCCTCAACCTGATTGTGATAAGTGATAACCATATAATTGCGCTTCACCAATCTTTTCAGGATCCCAACCTTCAAAATAGATGCCCAGACGTTTCCCATCATTATGAGCAGCCTCTACTTCTTCTGAAATCTATTACTCCTATTCCAGATATCTCCCGACGAAATTGAGGACTCAGCAGCCATGCGAATAGTTTTGAGAGGTCTCACCAACAACTATTTCTTCTTCAAAATGTTAAATCTATCTTCCTTGTATCCCTTCACTTTTCTGATCTTGTTTGCTTTCCTTTTTTTGCTTCCTGATGTTGGAAGAAATAGTCTTGGAAATACAGTCGCCAATTTCTCCTTTCCTATCCCTATTTTTTTTAGTCTCTTGGTTTCCTTTTCACAAAGAGATTGGCTAAAAGGCATAAGAGGAGTGGTTTGAGATTTCATCATACTTGGTGGGTTGGGATCTCACTGCTGCATCGCCATTGGGAACTGAAATAGCATGCCCGACATCCTCGGCAAAATTGTTAGGTTTTCCCACAACTGATACATTCCCCCACTGATGATTTTGAATCTGAGTGACACAGTTGATTGTGGGTGAGGTTGGGCTGGGGATATATATTGGTATTTTGTCTGTTCATTGTTAGGAAAGGACAGGCATTTATGGCCTCATAGCTGCTGACATTGTAGTATTCCACTTCCACTCTTCACGGGGACTGAAGTAGGAGAGGCCATAGCTGCTATCAGCGTGATTTTTTACTTATGCTTGTAATGCTGAGTTGAAGGAGTAGACATCTCTTTATCAGAAAAAGTAAGACGGTGGTACTATTTCACATATCACAGAGGTGGTCCTGAAGCTTTAAACTTGTCTCCTGCACTAGCATGTATAAAAGAAAGGATATGGGAGCTTGTGAAACCGTAAGCTCCATTATCCTTGCACTTCATTGAGTTGCAAGAGAAAACAAACGATTTGAAACCTTAACTGTTGGCCAAAGCAACATAGAACATATGCTGACATAAGTTTTTATTGCTCTCTACAATGACCTGCAGCAGTGTTTAAACACATAAATGAGTTTATTGTGATTGGATAATAAACTCTCTCTAGTACCCACCAAATACTTCTCTAACAACCAGCTAAAAAATACAAGCTAAAATGATGAGTCGAGACAAGATAAATACATTGAAACTCACTATTGTAGTTGCAAAAATGATGACCCATGATAAGAAAATTACATAGAATGGGTGCAACATATCTTCTTTAACTGTACCCTTAATCTTTGCAGTTTTCACTGTTACTTAAATGGTAGGTTG
The DNA here is from genome assembly GCA_014822125.1 of Arbutus unedo. NCBI lineage: Eukaryota > Viridiplantae > Streptophyta > Magnoliopsida > Ericales > Ericaceae > Arbutus > Arbutus unedo. The sequence goes on along the minus strand of JABCMJ010011892.1, from coordinate 7,694 downwards.
CCTCTGTTATCTGTCTACTATTGGGGAAAAAACCCACAGATTCCTCTTAATGGTGGTTTAACTAGTTCATCTGATGAAGTAATATGACCTGTCAATGATAGCAGACTTCTTCTAAGGTTCCAAGATTGTGGTTAGCTACCTGCCATGAGAGGCAACCTTCATCACATGAACTAGTTAAATCCTTATTAAGATCTGTGTCTTCTTTTCAAAAGTAGAGAGATACCAGAGAAAATGTGCATGTGGAAAAAATGTGATGTGATGTTGCATGGCTTGGATAGTGCCCATGTGTCCTTTATGAGCATGATCTGATCATCATTAATGCTCCTTTGGCAGGATGAGAAGGAAAGGAAAATTCGCGAATTGGCCGCCGAGTTGGAAAGCACAAATCAAAGATGTGATGTGTATCGTGCAAATCTGCTTGCAGTTTTGAGAGATATGGAAGACCAGAAGTTGAAATTGTCGGTGAAAGTACAGAATGCAAGGCTTAGCTTGAAAGAATGAAAATGGAAAAATTGAACCAAAACTTGTCCATTGTTCTCTATTACTTTTCCTGCTTTACTACTTGGGGATTGGAGTGATAGCTAGATATTATCATTTCATTCCTCATCCTTTCTGTGAAAAGAACGATTAATCAGTTTAGTGGGATGTATATATATGGGAATGGTGTTTAGAGGTAGCAACTTGATGAGCTTCTCACTCAATCTATTTGATGATCCCCTTTTGACTTTGGATTAGGCGATTTTCTTGTGTAGGTCGAAGGTAAATCAAGTTTTATGTAGCTGTTAGCATCTGAGAAGTTTGCCTACTTATAAGTTTTATGCTAGAACTTCAACTTCCTGTATAGGTCATAGAGGTATCAATTAATCAGTGAATGCTGTGCTTGGTCGAAGATGGTCTTTTTAGAAGAGGAAAAGACATTGCTACGCAACAAAATGGTCCATAAGCTGAGTCAGTCATATGCGAGGAAATCTATTTGTAGCTGACCTATAGTTTCTTGAGAAAAGAGGCCCCAAAACTTAGTTGGTCAACCACAAAGTAAATTATTCATAAAGGTTAGTCAATCCATCATGCACGGAGATCTTTACAAAACTTTGACTGGACTGAGGCAACATGATTTCTTAAAAGACAAAAGGGTTGGTCGATACACCAAGATCAAGCTTGGATACAACTTCTGATTTTGTAGATTCTGTAGCATCATGATGATCATCAGGTTGTCCGAAGTCCTGAATGAATAGGAAAGCCTCTCCCAAGGAAGCTACATGTTGCTTTGAGTCTCATCCAACCTTCAGTTGAAGCCCTAAACAAGGTTAGTATTCTTGCATGTTGGTGATATTGCCAAGCATCAAGAAGTCACCAACTTCAATGACGTAAAAACACACTCCCTGAGTTTATGTCTTGGCTTTTTACCAAAAGCGCATGCATTGAAGCCATGAAACTGCCAATACATGCTAGCATAGTACAGACAATGTTTGAGGGGATCAATGTTCGAGGGGAAGAATAGGAAAGAACACCATAGAACCACAAAAGGTCTGGTCCACCTACTAAGCCATATTCCCGCAACGAGAAACGCTGCAGAAAGATAAAAAGTTAATGATGCAGTGCAGAAGTGCTGCACGAGATCTTTATGCAGAATGGAATCACTACTAAGTAAGAGATCCAGAAATCATTCCCCAAAATAAACATTAGAAGTCTGTCCAGGCTCCAAGGCAGAAGGTCAATGTACATAAAACCTCACAGCTCTGTGGCACTTTAGCAATTTAGCTTAACTCTACTTAAAAATAAACTGGATTCCAGCTAACATCCTTGTCCTGTGTCTCCTGGCCATGTGGGAACCAAACAAAGGAAAAGGACCCATTCCACTCAACTAAAACTGTTTGGAAAATAGGGAAAGAACGAGAAAATAAAGGAAAATAAAGAAGAGAGATATTGGAGGGAGAATTGACAAGAAATTGGAGGAAAGTTCCAGCAGGATTTAAAATATTTTTAACCACAACTATTTCTGTAAGAACGCTAATAAAAGTTGCTCCCTGGAACATTATATTAGTTCTACCTTACAAGAGAAACAGCAGTTAAATATATTTCTGCTAGAGGGAATAACCAGAATTGGACCGACGAAGACATTTGACCAACCTCCTTCACACTTGGTTGACATTCAGGTGCTTTGACTAGCATCTGCTTGATGATTACATGTAGATCTTCCTAAAACCCTTGACTAGTGATATATACATTTTGAACACGAGTACCACTTCTGTTGTCCTTATGTGCAACAGTAAGCAGATCATAAACAAATGCCCTTCCCCTGCAAGGTAAAAATAACAAAGTTGGAGGTTACAACTAAACAGATCGATGGCAAACTGTCCAAATGGGTCGACGCAGACATCAGAAAGATGCTGAAATCACCGAGTATATATCTTTCTAATCCTCTCATCAGTCAAACTGCGGCCTACACCTACGTGCGTAGTTACATGTTTAACATGTTCTACCACACGAACCTTCTCATGGTCTGTCAGATCTTAGGAAAGATAATACATTTGAATATTGCTGAGTAATGGTAACCCATTTAAAGATCATAAAGGATCCTTTTTTTTTTTTTTTCGGTCAGAAAGAAGAAATGTTTCTCAAATTGGCTACAGTTTTGATGTGCTCAATCAAAGGGCAGCTTTTCTTTATGGAACAGACACTGGAGAAAGTTTAAAGAAAAAACCCAGAGGATATAACAGTGGTGCACCTTCAAAGGCCATCTTTCATGCTAAGCTTAATGTTTTGGACTTTGATTGATAGCTGTTGCTTATGATCTTCAATATCCCTCAAAACTGAAAGCAGGTTGGCCCTGTAAACTTCACATTTACGATTTGCACAGTCCACCTCATAGGTAAGATCTTGGATCTTCTTGTCCATGTCATCCTACATGATATCCACGCACAAAACTTTTGTGACTTAAAAAGACATCCAATAATGAAAGGTAGTTACAATCTGCTGCAGCATTGGAATTTGAACTTAACAGACTACAAAATCTAAGAAAATAAAAAATCCTGACGCTGGTGTTACATTTAAACCCTCTCTCCATCAAAGAACTTGGGTTCTAATAAAAACCAGGGTCAAGATGCAATAAATTATCAGAAAATAAGTCAAGGAACAGCTCGTGGTTGTTTACATGATCTTTGAGTCGGAAAGTAGTCTTTTGATAATGATCACCACATTTGTTCAGGATAGCAGTGAAAAACAAAGCAAATGTCGCATTCTCATGGAGGATTTGTCAGATCCTCATTTTGATAAGCCTGTAACTTTGTGTAGTAAAAGAAGTCGGGGCTTTCTTCAGTGTTCTTCATGCAAACTGTCCAGATAATGCATTGCAGTGTCTTCATTTCTTTGAGCTGTTCGCCCTCAAAAGAGGTAAATTTTAAATGCAGACCTGTAGGTTGATCAGGAGGGAGAGTTCATCTAGTTTTCTCTTGGAAGACTCTCGGTGATCAAAAGTCCAACATAATTTGACTTATTTGGGTGCATCGTTGCTTTAGAGAAGATCGTGATTACTGATGATTTTACCGAGCAGGACCAGTTTCCCCCAGCTGGAATGCATGTGCAAAGAGCGAGTAGAGTTGTGTCATCCCCATGAAAGAGAATTAGTCAATCTATGCTCCTTCAGGAAGCATTGGCTTGTGCCTCTCTCAGCGATAGGCTTCCTGAGCTTGGCATGGAGGGTCGATAAGGTGTAGACCAGTGTATTGTCATGCTTAGAGTTGAGTATTTGGAAGGCAAGGAAGAGCATTACTGAAAAGGCAACGAGTTAACAATTCGCTGGTACAGCATAAGATGACGTTCTTTTTATCATTTCACCCATAGGGAGGTTTCTGTTTTGACTCCTTTTATTTGTGTAGAAGGAAGGAGGGAAGACTGAAGAGGCATTTTTCTGTTTTTTGAGTTCTCCTTTTTCGTCCGCGCTGTCTATGACCTTGCACACTAGTTGTGCCCCCATACAAGATTCACATAAGAAGCGTGGAAACACAATCTCTGAAGCAGAATTATCTAGCATATATAACAGGTCAATATGACCCCAAAAAATCAACCAGAATCAAAGGGCTTACAAAGGACTAACCAAACTTTTCGTCATTTTAGATGGACACGTTAACGGTAAGCAAATTACATAAAATCGTAAGAAATCAAATAAAGAAATAGCCAATTTGTTGACTGAAAAAGCAACAGAAAAACAAGTGATTTTCAACACAACAAGAAGAAAATCACTGACCTCAGAGAACTGCTGAGTAATGCTCCTGGGGTGATTTCCAGTACTATTGTTCGCCTGGCTTCCACCATTGGTTGAAGCCTCCCTGATGCGCCCATTGATCATTGGTGTTTTCCCCTCAATTTTTGTAGCCAGGGCAACTCTTTTGGCAGCCTGTTGTAGAGCAACTATTGCTACATTGTAAGAGTCAGTAGATTCTGCCCCTTCATCTACAAATTTGAAGGCCTCGTGCCGTAAGGTATTAAATCGGACGGTATGAGACTCCAGATAACTGCTAAATACACCGCTAGCACGTTCTTCCAATATGATAGAGCTCTTGGCGTTTCTTGTCCATCGTTTTAAAATGTAATGCGATGGAAGAGTAAGGACATTTGTCACTCTGAAGATGGCCAAAACATGTCTGCAAAGAAGCCCGGAGAACTCAAACATTTGGCAGCTACAGGTTGCTCTCATCTCCAGCACATTAAACTTAACGTAGTAAGCTTTATGATCCTCACCAAACTTCGCTACTTGATACGCTGTCACCTCTCCATCATCTTCCACTTTTGATGCCATGAAAGTAAGAGTCCCAACCAACTCCTCTTGAAATCTTGCAAATAGCTTTCTGGTGTAAAGCTCAGATGCTTGTTTCTCCATGGGAGAAGGGGTCTTCAGAACAGGAGCAGTGTTCATGGTATCATAATCTGCTTTCACTTCTTTCTCATTGCGACTCTCCAATGCTTTCTCATACAACTTGAAGAACTGGTTGAGATTGGTCGAGGCGTTCACATAACCATCAAAATATGAGTTCATACTATCACTGCGTTGGGTTATAGACATTTCTGCAAAAAATGTATCCCGTAAATACACTGGTACCCATTGCCTGCGAGCAGAGTATATGGTCTGAAGCCACTCATGATCCCTAAGATCGAACTTGTCCACAAGTGATAACCAGCAAGACTCAAACTCCTCAATTGAATCAGTCAAGTTCACACATTTATGGAAGTCCGCTTCGAAATTTGGATGCGCAAGGAACACGTGGGACAGTTTCTCCTGGCATTTCTTAAAAATATGCCATTTGCAAAAACGGTGGCGAGTCTCTGGAAAGACCTGCATGATTGCTGACCCAATCACAGTATCATGATCGGTGGTGATTGATACTGGAGGGCGACCAGACATTGCCATAAGCCAAGTTTTAAATAACCAAACAAATGATGCTTCGGATTCATTTAACAGGAAAGCACATCCAAATAACACTGGCTGGCCATGATGATTTACCCCAATGAACGGTGCAAACGGCAAACGGTATCTATTTGATCGGTAGGTCGTGTCAAAAGTTACGGTATCACCAAAGTAAGTGTAGTTCATCCTTGCCTTGGGATCAGCCCAGAAAACATTACCCGTATACTGATCCTCGTCACCTTGCACGGAATAGAAGAATGAAGAGTTCTCAGCATGCATTTGCCTCAAATAATCAAGAAGGAGCTGAATTTCCCCCTCAAAGCTCCTCTGGCGATTGTTCCTTATGTAATTCCTACAGTCTACCTCTGTAAATCCAACTTTGCTGGCACCACCATACTCTTTGATCAGGGCTGACATAATCCTCCTGGGGCCCATTCCGGCTGCCTGCAAAGTATCTATCAAGGTCTTGGCAGGGCCGGAAATTTGACGATGGGACCGGAGGCGATGCACCTCATCAGGGGGAACCAGTTCGTGATTGTGTTCCTTTACAAGACCAGATACAACCCATTTTCCAGAGGACTCCTGGATCTTCACTGACAGAGACGCTTTGCACCCACATCGGGTAATGATGCGGGGGCGCTTAATCTCTCTATCTTTGGTGCGCTTCTCATTCAAGTTCCGAAACCCTTCTTTCGCACAAACAAAGGACCTCTGTATGATAGCCCCATCCTTCCTAGAGCGACGGGAGGAGCTAACGCGGGTGCTGAACCCAACACGCCGGCCGTACGAGTTGTAGAAGGCCTTGGCAGCCTCTTCAGATTCAAATTCCATACCCTCGTAAGGCTCGAGATCCGGGTCCCCTTCAGGAATGTAGATTGCTCCACTACTGCCACCGCCGGTGGGAGAACTATCAGCCATCTCTTCATCCATGACCTGGTGCTCACTGTCCATGGCATCGTCTCCACTGCCAGCACCACCAACTCCTCCTCCTAAACCTATATCGAACTCAATGATCTCATTCTCCATGTTCATGTTAAAAGGGCCGCCACTGCGCGTTGGAATTCACTCATTTTTATCAGGGCATAATGTTAAGGGGAAAAATAATGTGTGTGTGTGTAATCAGAGCAAATTAGCATCAGAAGGATAAAAAGATATGACTGGAAGAACTAAATCAAACAAAAAAGGGGAAGAACTGACCGTCATATGCGGGCTCCCCTAATGTACAGAATACAGGAGTGAAGTCTCCTCTTTTCCGAAGGGAAGCGCCGCTGAATCTTCAAACCTACAAACGATGGGTTGAAAGAAGCAGCCTCGCTGGAAAAATAACCAAACTTCCGAACTTTGTTAGTCGACGGACATAGGAAAGGGTGAGGGATGATGGCGAATTCCACGTCTAGGGTTCCTAGAAAGAAACGGAGTACTCGCCAAAGATTCAGAGAACAGAACAACAGAACGCCCGATAAACTTTAAAAGAACTAGTTTTAATGGTCTTCCCGATCCCAGAGGTGGTGGGGGGCGATTTCAGTGGGAGGAAAAACAATTTGGCCGAGGGGGGGTGACCGACGACGACGACGACGACGACGACGAAGAGAGAGAAGAAAGCGGATGGGATCGTCTGTTCTAGTTTCTAACCCTACAACAAGGTCCTCCACCAACACTTTGACCCATCCCCTGCGAAAGGAGACCCCTCCACCGTTCGATCATCTATCTGCTTATCACATCTCCCGCTTCTTTGATTTCCATTTTTCCAATATTTGCACAACAACCCCTTAATGTTTTGACATTTGGCATACTAGCATTAAAGATAACGGGGAGTTAGTTATGCATGTGTGGCGTGCTCTCTCTCTCGAGAAAAATATAAATGTAATACAAAAACGAAAACAAATCAGCAAAATACTCTAGTTCGAGAATAATTTATAAAACTACTCTATGTCGCATGGTATGTATGCGACCTACGCCAACTGTATCGCAGTGAATAGTAAGGTCGCATGATGATAATGCGACCTTCCACAGTGAATAGTAAGGTCGCGTTATCATCATGCGACCTTGTACAGTGAATAGTAAGGTCGCATTATCATCATGCGACCTTGTACCTTATATATATAGGGTATAATATATACACAACTTTGGTTCGAAATGCTGAGAGAAAACACTGCTTCTCGCCATGCGTCTGGCAGGAGAATGGAAAGGGCAGAGAGTTCCCGTTCAAGAGACACAGAATCTGCTACTAGAGAAGGCGAGCGATCTTCACTAGCTGGCATTACCACTATTCAGCCGGACGTATCTGAAG
>JABCMJ010011887.1:0-10275 GCA_014822125.1 Arbutus unedo | reverse complement strand
CATCTTCTTCAGAAATGGCCTTGGAGGGTGATTTGACACATCCAAATTTCATGTCAAGTGGCGACTCTGAGTTTTAAATAAGTCCCAGCTGTTAAACAATTTTCATTTTCCGTCGCATATCAAGTCAAGAAATAATTCTGCCCCGTTCGACAATTCATTATTCACGAGGGGGGCCGAGGAAATTTCCGGGCGCGACAGACCCCTAAGACCATGTCTCCCTTTTATTTGACAACCTTCCTTTATTGTTTTCATTGTTAGATTATCGAACCAAAATTCGAACAAGGAAAGGTTTGGTGTCCTAAACACCATAATCGTGCAAGCTACATTTTCAAGCCATAACCTGCTGTCCCTGAGGAATGATACCCGTACCTTCTCTATTATACAAGTCCACCAAGGAAGAAAAGAAGTTCAAATTGCAAATATGATTGCACCCAGTGACACAATGATAAACACAATTATGGGCCGACCACTGAAGGATCTAAGGAGGAGTTGACTAGTGACGTGGAGCATTAGCCAACACTAGGGTGCCTCTTAGTGTTGATGGATGTATTCGGATGGAGCCGCTGGAGGGAAAAGAATGACTACAACCTCGTGATGATGGTGTACATAAAAATAGCGCCGTTGGTATATGGGACCGCTAGAGAGCATTGATTACCTTGAGGATGTGAAGTATAGACTGAATGGCTCCCCTGGCTTTTAGCAACTAGGGGGAACCATGTACCTTGTGAATGGGTACAACGTCAACACCCGCACAATAGCAAAAGGATTGTCAACCCGATCGAAGTTTATTGGTTTTTATAGCCTCTACAAATACAATGATTTGCCATTCATGATTGAAAATCACCAACTGATGAACTCGTGGGAGCCAAATTCCCAAAGCTAAAGACATTTTAAAGATACTATGACATTTGTGAGGTTACTTAAGAGAAAGAGTACCACCTGCAACTAGAGCATCCTAGTTTTTTTTTTACCATAGTCACATCATGGAGTATGCATACGAGTAGAGTGTACTTTTGCAGCTTGAGAGGAAAACTTGTACACAGTCTATTAGATGATTAGAAACTATTGCTTGTAGACATTTTGTATCATGTACGCATGCAAGACTTATCTGTAACATTGTTATATATGGAGATCTTGAATATCACTTGTGTTATTCATCTTAATTTTGTTATTTTTATCATTTAAACTCTAGAATGGTAGAACTTCAAATGGAGTGCAATCAACCAGGATCTAGTAACACAAATCAGCACCAGCACCTTACACCTCTCCCAAATGCCAATGTTGCATCAGAAATAAATGAATTCAAGCAACTTCTACGTACATTTATCGATGCAATAAGAACTCCACCTCAACCACCAACCCGTCACAACACAAAGGCCAACCCAATCACAGCATATTACTAAATGAGTTCTGCAAATCGTGATCACCAATATTTTTGGGAGAGACATACCCAAGTATAGTCGAGTCATGGTTGAAGTAGACGAAACGTTATTGGACATTATAAAAGTTCATGACAATGGAGATCGGGTAGCACTAGCTAGTTATTAGATACAAGGAGAAGCTGGCTACTGGGGGGTTGTGGTAAAGACCACTCAAGACGTACAAGCCATGACAGGCGAGGCATTTAAAACCTTCTTTCTAACCAAGTACTTCCCCACGCTAGTTAAGCAAGTTTTATTCAAGAGTTCATGAACTTGAAGCTGAAGACCATGACTGTCACACAATATGCTACCAGATTTGATGAGTTATCTCGTCACAGACCAAAGTTTGTGCCCACGAATGCCTCCAGGGCTAGGAAGTTTGAAATGGGACTTAGCCCCCAAATTCGAGGGAACATCATGTCACAACAAAAACATAGTTATGATGAAGTAGTAGGTGGCACTCTATTGATGGAGTGGCATGCCTTAGATTCCAAGAGAATCTGGGACAATAACAAGAATCAACAACATTAGAATGGACCTGCTCATAACAATTGAGGAAATAACTTTCATCAGCCCTATCACAACAATAACAACAATTGACCCCAAGAATAGCAGACGAGTAATTTGTACTCCACTCCAAATCACCCAATCAGGACAAACCTATAACATGCTTCAGTTGCTAAAAAGAAGGGCATATCATGAGCCATTGTCCACAGAATGCCACAAGAGCTATTCAATAGAGGATTGGGAAAACTCTGATATGGGACAATGATCGAGGAATCAGTAGCCCGGTAACAACTGGAATCAAGCGCGACCCAACCAGAATAATCAAGCTGAAAAGAACAAGGAGCCATTTGGGTCCAAACAGAATGCTGGAGGCATAACCATTGTGCACAAAGTAGAAAGGGAAAGAGAAGAAGAAGAGGTGTATGACCCATCGATCATACAAGGTAACTTCGTACTATTCAACTCATGCACTAAGACATTATTTAATACCGGTGCCTCACATTCGTTTATATCTACTTCATGCATTAGTACTTTAAAACTTGTGCCGAGACAACAAGGGACCACTATGAGCATCACATCACCTTTAGGAGGTCTAGTGTCTACGAGACTAATTTATAAGGATTGTGAGATAGAGGTCTCGGATTGCACCTGACTTGTGACCTGTGAATCATAGGCATGACCGACTTTGAAGTCATCCTAGGCATGAATTGGTTGTTCCCTCCCAGAGCTATCATCAACCACCATCGGAATACAGTAATAGCCAACTCCTTAGATGGAACTTGTTTTAAATTTAAGGGGAATGGGGAGAAGCTGTCATCATTATTGTAGACTCAATCTCAGTGGCATACATCATTATTGTAGACTCAATCGCGTAGTATGCAAGTATATTGATGTCTTTTCTAAGGAGCTACGAGGACTGGCGCCTTTAGGGGAATTGGACTTCACAATCAAGCTACTACCAGGTACAACACCGATACCCCTGCCACCGTTCAGGATGGTAGTAGCTGAGTTGAGAGAGCTACAGGAACTACTAGAGAAGGGATTTATGTGACCGAGTATGTCACCTTAAGGAGGTATAATTCATTCATCAAGAAGAAGGAAGGGATGCTTTGACTCTGCATTAACTATAGACAGCTTGACCGAGTCATAAGCAAGCACTAATATCCACTCCCTAGAATTGATGACATGTTCGATTAGCACAGAGGATTGACTTGGTTTTGGAAGATTAATTTACGATCTGGATACCATCAAGTGAGAGTTAGAGATTTGAAAATTTAGAAGACAACTTTCCAAACTTGCTAGGGCAACTACAAATTTGTAGTGATGCGTTTCAAACTAACCAACGCACTGGCAATATTCATGTGTCTTATCAACAAAATCACCACTTCATACATGGACCCGTTTGTGGTAGTGTACACTGATGACATCTCGATTTACTCAACAACCGAAGAACAACACGAGCAACATTTGATTATTGTACTTCAAATCCTACGATACAACTAACTCTACACCAAGGATAGTAAATTTGAATTACGGATGAGAGAAGTAACATTCCTATGCCATGTGATGTCAAAGAAGGGAATCTCCGTAGACAACAACAAGAGAAGCAACTGACGACCGTATTTGACCTACTAAAAAAGGAATCAAATTTTATTGGAGCAATACCTACGAGAAGTCATTTCAGGAGTTAAAGAATAGATTAACCAATGCCCCTATCCTCTTATCATTCTAGAACGTGATGTATGGTATGTCATAGGTTGTGATGCATCAAAGGAAGTTTTGTGCTATTTATTGATGCAAGATGGGAATGTCATAGCCTATGCATCACTCCAATTGAAGCCGCACAAATAGAATTACGTGGCACATGATTTAGAACTTGTCACAATAGTTCACACTCTTATGATTTGGTGTCACTACTTATACATTGAGAAGTTTGAGGTTTTCTCGGATGGCAAGAGCCTCAAGTACATATTTACTTAGAAGGATCTATAAGGTAGAGACGTTGGATGAAGTATTTGGAGGATTACAACTTTGCACTATCTTATCATTAGGGAAAGGCTAATGTAGTTTCTAACGCACTTAGTCGTAAATCCTGAGAAAATGACGCCAGCCTACCAGTAAAAGAATGGAAGATGCTGGGACAGATTGAAGAGTTTGGACTCCAATACGATGAGAGCTTGCCTATTTGCATGAACTGCTACACCGGCACTGCATGAAGAGATGTTGAAGGTATAGACCCTCGACCAAGAGCCCGATTTTCTCGAGAACTGATTAGCTAAGGGAGAAGAGACTCAAATTTAGTCACATCCAACCCAATCCATTCTAATTCTTTCCTTCCATTTCCACGTATGTTCTTAACCCCTAGGTTCTATTTTTAATGTTCCAGATCCAACCCAGAAGCTCCACCTAGTTTAAATGGTGGTAGCTCATGATTGAAGATGAAACAGTGACAGGCTTGTGACCACTACCTACGTACGTTGCGGCTGCTATGTTGTACGTTGCAGCCGATAGATCACAACCCTATGACCAAGACCTTATTGTTTTACTTGTAGTTGACTTTGTAGTTGAGACACTGAGTTTACGACCGCATACTTAAACCTTGTGACCAATAGGTTTACACCTTGCGGTCCCATGGTCTAAATCAAACAGATTACTTTCTATTTAAGTTTCATCTTTTATAGTTTAGTCTCTGGTTATTATTTATAGACATAAACCTTATATTTCATTAATCATACATTGATCGTATGTTAAGAAATTATAGTTTTTACCCTATGTTGGAAATCACAGCTATAAATTATAGTTTGGCTCCTTTACTTTTTATAAATTACAATTTAGGCTATAGTTTTGAAAATCATAGTGTAACCCTTACGATTTACTTAATTTATAGTTTTACTCCTATGTTTTGCTAAATTATAATTTTACCCTTTATGTTTACTTTCATCAAAAATTAAATCTTGTATTCATACTTTATTATAGTCTTACCCCACTATATCATTTTCTACACTTAAATCCTTACTAAAATAATCATATATTTAACCCCACACTTCGTTAAATCACAAAGCAACCTAGGATATGTTAGAACATTCTAAATTTATACTTTGTCATATTAGATCCTAGATTGCACTTTTACTTTAAATCCTATGCATTTCATATTATTTTATTTATTTATGATCTCATTGTTATGCTTTCAATTTGTTTAAATTACTTTTTTTTATCAATTACATGATTGTGTTCAAGCACGATACCTTGTATGAACTTTGAGGCTTAGAACATTAGTTGAACTTTGGAAACTAGGTATTATTCAAATACCCGAACTTCAAAATCTTTGATGAACACTGTGGAAATTGAAACTGTTATGGACTATATATATTTTTTGTGAGAATATTTATGTGTGTTTTTTACCTTGAGCGACTGAAGCCAACATATGACTTAAAACTTGAAGTGTCATTAATCTAATCTACGTCTCTAGCTGAGTTATGCATTCAGTAGTTATATGCATATAACTATGATATGTATTGAGATGTGTTATATTCTTTAGTCGTAGCATGCTTTTCTCGATGTAGTCTAGTCGTCGTCAAGTAAAGTATATAAATTATCTCGTTGTCAGCACGATGTTCGAAAAATACAATGTTAGGGAACATAACACTTGTGAACATGACAGACGAGAATGTTGGACGTTGAGAGCATAGTTAGCATGGCAATTGATATCGGTATCAGATTGAAGCACCATACTCTAGAAACTTTTGATATGATATGACATGTGGTCATGACTGGTGATATATGAATTTAAAGTCGACAAATTGCGGATAATATTTGAGGACTTGTATAACATTTGGGACTCTAATGATAATTGGAATTTGATTTGATAGAAAACACTTGAGGCTTCGCTATTGGACGTAGACTATTACGCCCATGTACTTTACTTTACTCCTGTACTTAAGTATTACTACTTCTGTATAAACTACGCATATCGTATTGTCATAAAATTAGAAAGAGAATTTAAGGGTAGAGTAACTTATTGAGCCTCATAGCTAATGGTGCATATCTTTTAATCGCTGGCATTTCACTCCATGTACAAAAGATGATATAGACTCAGAATATCTAGCTGACAACAACACCATGGATTCAAGACTTCATTGAGTATTAGTTACATAAGTAGATGCTTTGTATTCTTCACTTTTTGAAATAGTATTTTAAAATGCATACCACTTTTGTCATGTTTATTTTTCTATCCTAGAGGTTGTATCAAACAGACTTGTACTTTTTCCATTATTCTTTTATTAACATTCTAAAAATTGAGTTGTTACAGTTCGAGTGAGCACGAATTATCTATAGAATCCTGGGGAAGTTTTAGAGAGAGAAAGTATTTGAGAAATCATTGTATTTGGTCTAGTTGAAATCTTAAGAGAGCCTCTGAGTTAAAGATCCATCCTCTTGTTTAAGCTTCTCTCTACAGTACGTCTTTAAATTCTTCTAAATCTTGCAAAGTCCTTTAATGGAGTTCAAAAGCGCTTTGAAGGATGATCTTAGGAGTAGTCCTGTGTATAAATCATAGGTTCAAAGAGTCAAATCATCAAACAACGCCTATCAAAGTAGTGTGTGAGGAGTCGAAAAATAGGTTATAAATCAATATAGAAGAGTCTAGGTTTGATTGCGAGAAACTCTATTGTTCCTGTCAAGCCCTCAATTTAACATACCAATAATATATTTAAGTATGGTAAAAATCCTTGTAAGTCACACAAAATACCCAGAAGCCCATTAATCATAAGCCAAGATAATCCAAATTCTACCAGTTTATGAAGGTCAATTTCAAAATGTTACATTAAAGTAAGGACATTCAAGTCAACTAGAGTTATGATGCATCTTTTTCAAAATGGATAAAAAGATGTCAAATAACTCCATGAATGCAGCTCGTAGAATATTATGGAAAAATCCAAGCACTCCATGCCAAATCCGAGCTAAATGTCAGGGAAAAACAAATAAAGGTTGAGTTAATGAGCCCAGTAGAGAAATTCAATGCAAATCTTACGTGAATATGGAATGTCATGACATAAAAGGTAAGTGACAATACACAACTTCAATGAAATACATTACAAGATACGTTAACATGTAAGAATTTCCACCAAATCATTCTCAGATCGGAACCAACTCTTCTTAGGCACTTTCTTCATGATTTTTCCCATCATCATCATCATGTAATGCTTTCAAATTTGCATTAACGATATCTCATTCCTAGTATTCCTGTAGGGTTTCTATTTCCTAGCAATCCCTCAAGGATTCTAGTTCAATGCTTCCCTAGCATCCCCACAGGATTCTAGTCTTGTCCCCTAGCAATTCCCTCAGGAAATCTAGTTCGAAACATTCCTAGCATCCCCGTAGGATCCTAGTCCACACTTCCTAGCATTCCCATTTGGGAGTCTAGCCCGCATATCACGTCATCCATCATTTTCAATCACAACAAAAACCATGGAGTACTTCAACTCCCACAATATATATCAATCAAGACTTAGAATCAAATGGATAAGATGCATCATTTATACTAAAGGAAGTCATACTATGACTCTTCCAAGTGATAAACATGGGATCTAGCACCCAATACAGTAATCATTCAAGCTAAAAACACCCAACACATATTCAAATACACTCAAACCCTTAACGCAAAGGGTAAATGCACAATACACCAATAATAAGTCATAATCAAGTAAGAAAGATAAAAAAAATCCTGCCTCAAGAAAAAAAATCCAAGGTTTGAGTTCAAATGGTGAAACCCTAGCTTGAATGGTATAGGGAAGCTCAACCAAGTCCTCTCCAAGCAAAAGCTCACCTCCAAGTACTTGAAATCAAAGAATAATGAAGGATTCTCGGGGGAATTTGAGAGATATTGAAGTTTGATCAAGGATTTAAGGGTGGAGAGATGAGAAATGTGGGTTTCTTAGAGAGAGAAGAAGAGCAAATCTGATTTTGAGGTGTAAAGGTTGTGTCTAAAACAATCTGGCTCGACCTCTTTAAATCCGTGCGTCCACCCGCTTGACCGTTGACAGAAAAGGGACAAGGGAGCCTAACCGGTCATGGAAGGCTACAGACTAAAAATATGCTACCTGCCTGACCGGTCACGGAAAGAGGCCAATAAGCCTGACTGGTCACGCCGGCCTTCTCCTACCCTGACCAATCATCCAAGTCTCCTTATTTACTCCTCCCCTCTTCACCAAAATTCATGCAAATAATCATTCATCTCATCCAACCCATATCGATATCCATTTTAATTACCGTAAGACATTCTAAATACTAAAATAAGATAGGTCTTTACATCCTTCCCCCCTTAAGGAAATTTCATCCACGAAATTTTAAAGCACTAAAATGTCAACAATTTCCAACCACATCAAACCGATGCACTATACAAACAAAATGTAAATTAACAAGTCGATGCCATTTCAATCCATTATGTCTATTTCACTTTCACAAGTCCGCAAACTTTAACAAACATGTCCAAACAATGCCGAATTGCACATTAAAGACTATGACTCAACAAGTTCCATAATTAGGTGACACATATCAACAAGTTCATGCACCAACAATACCAAATTGCCATGTAAAGTCCATGACTTAACAAATCTACTCGAATCAAATTCAAATCGGTGAAAACAATGCCAATAAGCATATTACAATAGTCAATCAAATCTCAAACAAGCTCGGGTATTTCTCCCATACTTCATCTTCTCATTCCCATGTCGATTCCTCTTGACCCTGGTTACTCCACAACACTCGTACTAACGGGATAGTCTTACCTCAAAGTATTTGCTCACGAGTATCAAAAATACGTATCGGTTCTTCTCCGTATGAGGCATCGGCTTCTAAGTCAAGTTTGGCCCACTCAAGTACATGAGACGGGTCCGATTCATACTTTCTCGACATTGACACATGAAAACGTCATGCACACCTGATAATATTGGTGGTAGAGCCAAACGGTACGATACTTCGCTAATTCTCTCAATAATATCAAATGCCCCAATATACTGTGGCGAAAGCTTTCCTCTTCACCCAAAGCACAACAAATTCCTCCGTGGTGACACTTTCAAGAACACATGGTCATCAACTTCAAATGACAAAGGGCGACGATGACAGTCGGCATAGTTCTTTTGTCGACTTGGCATAGTAAGCAGTCTTTGGCAAATCAACTTGACTTTTTCGATAGTCCTATCTTGTGTGGCCACAAGATGTTGACGAATCACTTTCATACTTTTGGAGGTTTCTCCAATTAAGTCCAGGCCCATAATAGTGGCCTCCCTTAATTTCGTCTAACATATGGGTGATCTACACGGCCTACCGTACAAGGCCTTGAACGGTGCCATCTCGATGCTAGATTGGTAACTGTTGTTATATGCAAACTCAACAAGTGGTAAATGATCCTCCCAACTACCCCAAAAATTCAGGACAAAAGCCCGAAGCATATCTTCCAAAATCTAGATTGTTCGTTCCGATTGTCCATCCATTTGTGAGTGAAAGTGGTACTTAATAAAAGATTTGTACCAAACACTGCTTGTAAGCTCTGCCAAAACCGTGCGGTAAATCTCGGATCTCGATTGGATACAATGGACAAAGAAATTCCATGGAGGTAGATAATCCCATGAATACATAAATGAGTAAGTTTTTCCACAGAATTGGTCACCTGGATAGGTAAAAAGTGAGTGGTGTTCGTCGGACGATCAATAGTCACCCATATTGCATCATGCCCTTTCGGCGATTTTAGCAAACCAGTAACGAAATCCATAGTCACATTCTCCCACTTTCATTCAACCACTGGTAGTGGTTGCAATTCCCCAATGGGTCGTTGATGTTCAACTTTTACTTGTTGGCACATAAGACACCGTGATACAAACTTCACCACATCTTGTTTCATCCAAGACCACCAAAATTTTTAACACAAATCATGGTATATCTTTGTGCCTCCCAGATGAACGGCTAATGGTGAACAGTAGAACTCCCTCAAGATATCTTCCCGACACGAAATGGGCACAAATAACTTGTCACGGAAACATAGGCCTCGATCGACATGCATCATCCATCCCTCTCTAGCACTGCCACCAAAGAACTTCTTTCGTAACTCATTCATTTCCTCATCGTGTTGTTGGGCATCAACCACTCGAGTTGATAATGCCGATTGCATTATCAAATTACACAACGTTACCCCTTCCCGGACTTCCCCAAAGTATGTTGCATAAAACCCCAAGTCTTGCATCATCTTCTACTAAGGAATCGCTAGGCTTGCTAGATGAGTCGGTTTCCTACTCAAGGCATCTGATACCACATTAGTTTTTCTCGGGTGATATTGCAAATCAAAGTCATAATC
>JABCMJ010011885.1:0-16422 GCA_014822125.1 Arbutus unedo | reverse complement strand
ATAAAAGGGCTCCAACCCAAATATCAAAAACCACACACGCGCACAATAGTCCACAAAAAGATATTTGTTAATTACTTGCAAAAGAACTCCAAACCGACGACTTACCTATCACTACAGAATGGAAAAATCACGACCTTGTGGAAGAATAACGATAAATCAGTTGTTCTACGGTTGGTGGGGCTTTTGGTGTCTCCTAAGTACTAATTAGTATACTTATTTCAATTAAGCATTTTTCCCTCAAGATTCAATAACAAAAATAAGCCAAAAAAAAATTGGCATACAAAAATGTACCCATCAAACTTTGACACACCAAGGACCAAGATATCACTTCCATATTAAAGGAATTCCAAATCTACAATTGCATTAGTTTTATTATTGATGGAGATTTCCTCCTCGTGAGTAGCGCATTTCTCTACTTACAATGGGAAGAACTATTGTATTTTTTTTCCCCTCTGAATCAACAAATCAAAACCTATGTCAACCATGAGTCCTAAAATTGCCTTTTAACAGTAGAGAATAAAGACTCTGGGAAGAACTACTGAACTAATATGAAATAAAAAATAGGACAACCATGACTAATTGCCTTAATAGTAGAGACTATATCGACATTTCTTGTTTTGTTCCATGAGTCCCTAAATTAATGGTTTTTTAAGTCTCACACTCAATCTAGTCCTTATGCAAGTTCTACATTTCTAGAAGCCAAAAACACAAAATACTCATAGATTCAAGATTTTCCATCCCATTAACTTCCCTATCTTTCCAGGTTGCAAAAAAAGCCATAAAAATTTTAAATGTTATTTTTTTAGTTGCTTCAGCTATATGAAAAAATATATTTGACTGAAACTATCAAAGAAACATTTGTAGAAACATAACCTTATCATTAATTAATAGCTGCATTTCGCAGATTCACACACCGCACACTCTTAACATCACACTGAAACTCAAGTGGAAAACAAATAATTAGAAGCGCAATAACTTACCAATGCTGTTAGAAACTGTGGAGAAACTCGTGAGCACCGACATACGCATTTCACATGAAGCGTCCAGATTTGAAATATTCAAGCACACCAACAAACAGATTGCTGTGTATAGAAAAAAATATGTGAGATGCCAAAAAGAGTGAAAAACATTCATAAGGACATTATTTCGAACATTTAGCATGCAAAAATTGGTGATCGAAAAAAATATAAAGTTCAAGCAATTTCATCAAACTAAAACATGTTGTTGTAAAGATAAAAACTTTATATCAAAGAAGGACACGTAAAATAATCCAAACAAATACCCAAATCAGTAAAACACCTTTTAAAGCCAAAGTAATTGCCAGGTAAGAGAGACAGAGAGGATGATTTACCTTGATTTCTACCAAGGACAATGGTAGCTCTAACCGGATATGTTGTTTTGAAGGCGAAAAGATTCCAAGTCTCTCGTAGATACGTAAATGCTGTGAAACAGAGTGAAAGAAGATTGCCAATACTTTCTGTAGCAAATAAAAAATGGATATACGTGGAGCAAAACTTAGTATCAAACTTATTTGCTAGTATAACAAAGAATTCGAAACAAAAAAAATATGAAAGCTGTGGAGACTGGCACTTACCCAATGAATAAACAAAATTTATTTCTCATACAGTCACTTGCCCAAAAGTAAATGACAATAAAACAAACTGGACAATAACTCCGTCTTCAGAGATATGAAGGTTGTGGAGAGGGCTGTGCTTGGCTTCATTTGCAAAGATGTTATTGATGCGGGGAGGTTGATGTGAATTAAGGAATATGGCCTAGAAGCTCACCTCATTTGCTAATATCTCACCTAGTTCTTATAATTGTTACGAATATAGATACATATGTTTATGATGGATGTTTATTGGGAGAGTATATTCTGACTTTCAGTTGAAACAGAACACCAAAAAATGAACATAGCCAAAAATCGAATGTACGGAAAAAAAATTGACTTTTAACTAAACAAAACTCTTATCATATCAAAAAAAACCCAATAAAAGAACAGCAAAATACAGTTTTGGTAGAGTTTTGAACCATTCCTGAAATAGCAAAAATACCTTCAAATGATTCCTCTAATAACATCCAATGATTCCTGGAGAAGCAACCATAACTGAAATAAGAGAACCCAAAATAGAAGAACCAATTCTTGAAACCCCAATAAAAGAACAACAAAATATACTTCCGGGAGCTTGTGTACTCATAGATCACAATTCAAAATGGATTTTTCATTCAGGCATTTTAACAAACAGTTAGTGATCAACTTATGGAGCTCTATCAGATTTCGAACACACATGTTGAATCTAATATATGAACAAAGGAAAAAAATATTTAGAAGAAAGCAATATCTCAAACAACCAACCAAAATTGTTGTCTACCTTTGATTTGTAGATGGGCACTTTCCATCGATTTGTGTAGATGGGCACTTTCCATCGATTTGTGGACGCAACTATTGAAGGCGTGAGAGGAGGGGATGCAATGAGAGAGAGAGAGAGAGAGAGAGAGCTCTAACTGTTGAATGCCCAGAACCCTTTTGAGCTATCCATGGAGTTGAATGCCCAGAACCTTTTGAGTTGTAGGTTGAATGCCCATCAAAGGGTATGATTTTTTGAAATAGCTGAGAGAGAGGAAGTGAGGTATGGTTTCAAATTTTGAAATCGCACAGAAAGAGACGGAGAGCGTGAAATTTGGGGAAGAATGAGGAGTGTTTGGAACGCAAAATGTATCTACCGTTGGATACCTGCAAGTAATCTCAGCCCTCAAATCTGCTCCTTTTAGAAAATCATGAAGGATTCTCAAAAAATAAAAATAAAAAATTGTCACATAGGACATCTGTCAATTCACTCCCTTCTTTTTGTTATATAGATTTTGTTTATTGACTCTATTGACTCGAGGTCACGGTTTGTAACTACTTCAGTAATATTATTTAAAATATTCACTCTGAGAAATTCATCTTCTACAATGAGCAATGACATACATAGATCTTGGACACAATACTGTCTGATGTTGGTTAATTTCACGCATTGTACATGGAACACACAATTTTGAACATATCTGTCCACAATATTTTCATTTTTGTTGCGAATATCCCAATCAACCGAGCACTGCTAACGTGCGCCACGGTCCCATCCATTACCAAATTCTCCCGCCATCACAAACCCCCGAAAAGAAAATTCCTTTTTCCTCTCCTGAATCAAGGTTTCTTGTGTGTGTGTCTCTCTCTCCCTCCTGAATTAAGGTTTCGTGTCTCTCTCTCTCTCTCTCTCTCTCAAGCCGAGAAGGACGATCGAATGGAGCTGCCGGTGATAGATCTGGCCCCGTATTTGGAAGTCTCAGCTAAATCCAGCGCCGATTGCGGGGAGGAGTTGGAGTTGGAGTTGGAGTTGCATCCGGAGTTGAAGAGGCTGTGCTGGGAGGTGAGTCGAACCCTAAGAGAGACAGGAGCTCTGCTGGTGAAGGATCCGCGATGCTCCGTCGCCGACAACGATCGCTTCATCGATATGATGGAGAATTACTTCGAGCGGCCTCAAGACTTCAAGCGCCGACAAGAGCGTCCTAACCTGCATTACCAGGTTCAGTTATAACTTATAGCCAATATACGCGTTCATATCAGTTGATCAGAGATTTGGATACGTGTGTAAGAATATGTAGATGCGTATGGTGTTTTAGTTGAAGGGTAATTTGTGAAAATCGAACTTAATTAAGCCAATCATGGCTTTAGAGGCCCTTAATGTTGATGAATTTAAAACATAATTTTTGTTATGAGGTTTGTTAATTTTATTGTCAGATTTTTGTATAGGGCCTTCTGTAGAGGCGGAGGGCCAAGGCCAATAGGTCATGGAGTTTTGGGAATGTATATATTGTATTTTCGACTAGTGTCAATAAGGAGCAGTACAAAGAGGTTTGAGAGAGTATTGTAATCCTGTGCGCAGTGGATTGTCATTAGCACACTGCGTAACAAATATTTCTTGTATTCTTGTCTTGTGTGATTGTATCCTTATTGTTTGTGTAGATAGATTCGTCTTCTTTTTCTGATAACAAATTTTAGGTTGGTTCACTTTTCCCTACAATGTCCAAGCGGCTAATTGAATCATCAAACTTGAAACCAGGAGTCATTGATAGTGTGCATTATCCTGTCACACACTCTTTTCTGTCTTGCTTTCATTTTGCCACGGACCATTTTCAATTTTTTTGGTTTTTCTTGGAACAAAGTTGCGTCACGGGTTTGCTTTTGTTGATATCGGATCAAGATAGACCTTCAAATTCATGGAGGCAATGATTGATCAAGGGGGCATTGGGGGGCACCCCTTTATATTTTGACAAACGCTTACCATACTTTGCATTTCTGTAAGATAATTTCGAAGCTACAAGGTTTGCACCCCCGATTCATAGTAATTCGAAACCCCCCGAAGGTGCCCTAATGATGGAAGGACAAGGGTTCCTGTAGTCAGCTAATGCACTACGGTGGTGTAATGAACGTCAGTAGGTTCCACTGAAATTTCATCGCCATGAACAGAATAATTCATTTATAGAGTTTACTTAGTAGATTATCCAGGGAAAAAAATTAAATTGAGCAGCTCAGATAATGGCATGTGTAGCGTCGTACGAACTTGACAAAATGAACTGTTCAGATCAATGCAATGAAATCCAAGTGGAACCTACAGAGGTGCACTACGCTAGTGGAACATCACCGATTTTACCATTTGTATTCTTTAATTAAGGTACGCAAATGTTTATGTGTGTGTTGAATAAGATAGCAAAGAACACATGACCATACATAGTCAAACATTTTGAGCTGCTATTTCTTTTGAAAAGATGATCTTCTTGGCTCAGCACGAATTTGGGCATTTGTATTTTTTATTTAAGTGGTGGAGGGTGTGGTAATGCGCAGGGGTTACACACCCAACACACATGGAATTTTAAATCCACCATAAACAGAATTCTGGGTATCTTTATCCAATGCTGGTTTCATTGGTATAAAGTAGAATTTGTGGTGACCAATGGAACCTCATGATTTGGTGTAAATCTTGCAAAATCACCTGATATTAACGGATATCATGCATACTTCTTAGCTTTTATCCTATCAACTTGGAAGAAGTTTGAGCTTTGATGAGTCCACATCATCACTGCCTTATCAGCCATGTGGTTCCCTTTTGCTTTCAAACTTGATGTAGCGTTCACACGCCATTGTTGAGGTGTTGACTTAAAAAAAATAAGGGAGAAGGCAAGCCCTGATCTATCTCGTGAACTTGATATATTGTTCAAGTGGTCCCCGTACGGTGATAGCTTTACTTTCGTGAGAATAAAGGCGAACGAAGTTTGGTTTAAAAATCTTTTTATTCATTTCGTTTCCAATTTCCATACTCTATACTGTGAAAGTCATCTTGAGAAAGAAGTACAAGTGCAAATTATAAATGAAAATAAAGGATAATTTTATGCCTTCTGGTGGTTCATATGTTGCAACGTTGCATTGCTTGCTGGAAAAGGAATTCTTCTTTGACATAATTATGTTTAAATGAAAATAACAGGTTGGAGTGACACCTGAAGGGGTTGAAGTTCCCCGTAGCTTGGTTGATGAGGAAATGCATGAGAAGTTAAGAGCAATGCCCAAAGAGTCCCAACCGTCCACCCCTACAGGACCAGATCCAAAGTGGCGGTACATGTGGAGAGTTGGTCCTCGGCCGTCAAACACCCGCTTTCAGGTATCACATCCTCTGTTTTGTCTCATGAACATGTTTTTACTACTGTCATTAAGAGCAATGCTTCCTGTATGTAGGAACTCAATGCGGAGCCGGTCATACCTGAGGGATTTCCTGAATGGAAAGACACTATGGACTCATGGGGGTACAAAATGATATCCGCTATAGAGGTGAATCATCACTGCAATTGATCACTTGTTGCTTACTGCTTTTCATGCATATCTTCTGCATCATTTGTGTTTTGGTATTTTTGGTTTGGCCAGGTTGTTGCACAAATGGCAGCAATCGGGTTTGGGTTGCCTAAGGATGCATTCACATCTCTCATGAAGCAGGTGACCATTGTTTCTTGCCTTAACACCTCACTTTGTGTTTGTGGCCAAGTCATTTTCCAATTTTGTGAGGAGTCTAATTAGATTAAGTTGAAGAGTTTTTTTTTTTTCTTTTTTGCGAATTGCAAGAGTATATACCTTTTATTTACTAATTTGTTCATCATTTAAATTGGTGCTTCCTTTGGTTGGGACATGCAAAGCCATGCTATTGGCGAGTTACAAAAGTTCTAGCTAGATATGCTTATCAATGCATACTCGTGTGCAATTACTAACCTAAGCCTTTCTCTTCGAGGAAGGACCGCATTCAAATAGTCTCACATGTAGTGTGTCATGGCACGGTACTCAGCTTTTGCTCTAGATCTTGTAACACTAGTTTGTTTCTTACTTTTTCAAGTCACAAGATCACCACCTAAAACGCAATAACCAATAGTGGGTTTGCTGTTAAGAGGTCCTCCTGTCAATCTGAATCAATAAATGCTTCAACACATAGATGACAACTGGTGTGATGAAACATATCCCATCATGGATGAGCCTTACGTTACTTTGCAATACAAAGAACAACATTACTCCAAAAAAATTTATGCACTTTCATTCGAAATTACAGAGCTCTTGTGACCTCTAACAAGTGTTGCAACTTAAGTTCGACAACTCTATTTTGTTGGAAGTCTAAGCACAAGAGGATTGATGAATAATACCACGGTCATGAAAAGATGTGGATAAAACATTATGAAAATATTCATGAGCATTATCAGAACGAAAAATACGAATAAGAATATCAAATTGAGTTTTTATTTTCATATAAAAATATTAAAAAATAGAGTACAACTCTGATCGCTCTTTTATAAGATAAACATAAGTCACGTGGGTAATCATCCACAAAAATAACAAAATTCAGAAGACCAAAGCGTGATGGAACACGCATATCAGAGTGAACTAAACGAACCAACGCGGCACACGAATCTTTAACCTAGGAGAAAGGGGACATGATAATGTTTGCTAAAAACACTCTTCACAATGGACCAACTGTTTGAGATTGAGTAGCGATGGATGACCAAGTCGACAACGATGTTGGTAGGGTGAAATAGAGGACTTAAGAGCAATTGAAATTGAAAGGTTGTCAAAGAAAGCTATCGTTGATTCAACATTTCTTTTTGTTGAGATTAGGTTGGTACCTGAGATCGAAAATCATGCATTGTATTCTAAGAGCAATTGAAATTGAGAGGTTGTCATGACCAAAGTAGTACAAAACACCACGCTCAGCTTTGCCACTAATCTTTCTCTCCGGTTTGAGATTTTGGAAAATACAACGATCAGGAAAAAATTGACTGAGTAATTCAAGGTTAAGTAATTTTAGTGACAGACATAAGCCTAAAAGGAAAATGAGGAACATGTAAAACAAAGTTTAACGAAACTAATGAACCTAAAGTTATGGAACCCAAACCAGTAACATAAAACGTGGAAGTATGGCAATGAGAAAAAATTGTAGAGACACATGTCATTTGGTCAAAGCTATGAAGCACCGGTACTCCAAAAATGGCGCCGTACGAGTACCGCGTAACGGTACAGTACAGGTACGCCAAAAACTGTACTTGGTACTTCGAAAGCGTACCAGTATGTTTGCCTATTTGGGTACGCGAGTGGTATGAAATGGGTACGTGGGTCATTTTGTAAATTGTTTATAATTATAGGGGTGTAAAATATAAAACCTCAAAATTGTATCCAAAATTACATCACAATTCACAACAATCTTCTCTAATTCTTACCTCCCTATTACTTCCATCATATACCCAATTGAAAGAAAAGAAAAGAGAGACAAACGTCTCTTAAATTCTCAACATAGAAATAGAGGGATTGAACCTCAAATCCCATTTCCATGGCTTGCAGAATCTAAAGAAGCCCTAATCACAAAATCACCCGCTTATTGCCTGTGAATTTTACTATAACCTCAATTCCCATTTCTATATATCTGTTGCCTTTTTGATGTCTTACTTATTTTGGTAGTTAATTGATTTATCAAATCTTCTCAAATTAATGTTTTAATTAGTAAATCATTATAGGAAAATGAGTTCATCAACATCAAGCAACATGGGTTCAAGTTTTAGTTCAAGTGTGCCTTCTAGTACACCTTTCTAGTACTCTTGACTGGTAAAATGGGTTTTTATTTTATTTTATACAATGAAATATAGTAAAATAATAAAAATAAAGTAAAATAACATTGAGTACCCAGCCGTACTCGTACCCTATTTTTTTGGAATTTTATCGTATCCCGTACCCATACCATACCCGTACCCTGTACTAGTACTAGTGCTTCATAGGGTCAAAGGCATCAGAATCAATAATCCAAACAGTAGGAGTAGCCAGACAAGTAAGAGGTTGACTTGATTGACTTTTTTGAGCAAACGTAGTGGTAGAAGATGACAACAACTAAGAGGACTGCATGGAGACTATACAATGATACTCCTCCTTTGGCATAGTAACCACACGAGATCCTGGAATAGAAGAACTAGGGAGCTGGTGGCCATCATCCTTTGAAGCTGTAACCAGGTGTGCAAATGGGTCACCATGAAGATCCCATTGGTACTCGATAGTGTGATTATCACCATTGCAATGAGTGCAATGGCACGCCCCACCACCTTGTAACACAACCGCCACGAGCAGTATCACGACTGGGACCGCAACCTCGATGACCATTGCCACCTCGACTACCTCCCCTTGGTTGACAACCACGACCAAGACCACTAGAATTAATAGTGGCTAAGATTGAGCAATTCGTACACACCAAAAGCTGAAATAGGATCAGATACAAAGGGTTGACAAAGACATCTCAAAACCTCATTTAGAGAAAGTAAGTCCCTAAGACCAGATGTTGTGAACCCATGGGGTCATAAGAGGAAGGTAATCCAGACAAGAATTGAGCCACATGCATAGACTCGTGTTAGCGTTGCATAAATTGAATATCACCAAAAATAGGTTGACAAATGTTGAGCTCTTTACAAATACACGAAACTTGGTATAATTACGAAGGTCATGAGTTGATTTACTAAGGGTCAAGTGACCTACCCTCAATTTTCTAAATTTTTAGTTGTTGTTAGAGGTTTGAATATTAATTAGTGAATTTGACCCCATTAAAATTATGATATTCCCCCAAACATTTCACATAAAGTATAAAAATCACTCAAAACATTTCACCTAGTGTATAAAACTGTGCCAAACATTTCATCCAAATAAAAAATAAGTATTTTACCATGCAAATCGTGAAAATTGCTTCACATTCAAATGAAATCAAATGATGAATAGTACCTTATACATTTGTAAGTAGAAAGACATCTTAATTTTTTACTTAACTAATTACCTTGTCTAAGTCCTTCCTTAAATAGGAAAAGTCGTCGAGTGTTGTTTTAAATTAATATGTAGATAATACTTTATATTTATCTCTTATTAAAAGAAAATTTGTATGTGATTTTAATTAAGATTTTGACCCCACTAGCTGAGATTTCTGCCTCCGCCTCTATTGGAGGTCATATATTTGTAGCAGAATAATGGCACTAGAATGCAACTCCTGAGCCTGGCGCCAAACAAGTTTCGTAGAAGACTAGAAAACCAATGTACTACTAATTTGAGGCTCCAAATTGTTCCATAACTGAATAAGAATGCGGTCATCCTTAGCCGTTCATATAGCATACTTATAATCAGTAGCTAGGGGAGGATCATCTGTCCGGAAACTATATTGCATCTTTTCTATGTGATATACTTCAACAGCTTTAGCCCATGGAGCATAATTGTTAGCATTCAACCTCGTAGAGATGATAGATAGAATCTCAAGAGACCAGGGAGAAGCATTAACATAACTTAAAGCCATGATAAATTGAATAAAAATGAGCAGCTACTCAATAATTAGCTTGTAGACAACAACAGACGAACTAACAACTGATCATCACGCAGCACACCCACAGTGACATATAGTGACCAGAATGTGGGTTATGTTCCACGCGGGAGATCAGCATAATCACCGACAACATAGCACTTATCAAAACAAAACTTATAGCATTTTCAACCATAGAGAACCAAACCAAAAACACAACAAAATAGAACCGAATCTGAACCAAAATCGATTAAAAAGAGAGATGGAATCAAGAACTATTGCATTTGAATCATATCAGCCTGAGAAGCATTGATCAAAAATTACACCAGATAGTCAAGTAGGTCAGATCAAAACTCAATGACTACATAGATCGAAAATCTTGACAACGCAGGCTCTCGATGGTGATGACGAGGGCTGATTGGCGAGAGGGAATTAGATCCGGAGAAGTCAACGAGGGTTGATTGAGAGACGACGATGAAGGATCAGTCCTGGTGCACATTGATGACAAAGGCTGAGGCTATTCAGATCGACGACGATGGCGATGGCGATGCCGCCGGCAATGTCAGTGGAGGCTGATGCCAGCGGCGGTGGAGGTGTAAGATCACTGCGGCAGCTTTGAAGGTGACAATAATGAGTTAGGGTTTTGTTTAGATAGGCTATGACACCGTGTTATCATAATTAATCAAAGTGTTTAGGGTGTCATACTTTACCCTAACGCGCATATAATATATAGATGGTGAGTACAAGGTAAAATGACAAAGATACCCTCACACCCTAATACTAATAATACTTATCACACATGAAAATAACAATAACCCTTAACAAGATTTATCTTCTTTTTTTTTTTACCTAACAACTCTAAGCTAAACTGAACAGAGACTTCCATTTGCTGACCTTACATCTACTATGTTCGACGACAATTTCTCAATTCTTGTTAAATGTAAATGACTAGTTCCTGTTTCTCTATGTAAGGATAATTTCTTCTCTTTTCGAGTGTACACTAGATTATTTTGTGTGGTTGCCAGTACATGATTGAGATAAAGTACTCTATTCTCGTTAAACGTGAATGACTAGTTCCAGTTTCTTAATGCAAGGATTACTTCTTCTTTTTTTGAGTATACAATAGATTATTGCGTGTGGTTGCATGTCCCTAGTTGACCTTTTGCCTTTCCAAAGGCTTCTAATTGTGCTCAATCAAAATAGGAACAAAAGTTATTTCTTTTTACGTCTGTATGTGGGCATTCACTTGTTCCAATAATGCTACGGTTTTGGCATGTATCCATTCTAACTCACCCTCCCTCCCCCTATAAAAGATATGGGACAACAAAGGTTATATGCGTGGTGCTCTCTAGCTGTTGGTCCTTTGTATGTGATTTGGTAATTGGCCCTGTTGTCTAATAACTCCTACGTAATTGAAACCTTCGATGTCTAAACTTACTGGACGAGGTCCATTTGGAAAATTTATTTTGTCAACCTGTGTGATATGTACATGATGTGAAAATTTGTGTTTTACAGCTATTTTATACATGTATTTTCCATGTCATCTCCTGTGTTTTGCTACTTACTTTCGGTATTTTCCAAATTACAATTTTTTGGTCCTGCAACTGCTGCTGGTATTGCCGGATGGGTATTTTGCTTCTGTTTACCCAGTATTAGTTCTAACTCATTGATTTATTTCAAACGGACTGTTTGTTTACTGTTTGCATGTTTAACTACTAGTGCCTTTTCTCTTGAAACCAGGGACCACATCTTCTTGCTCCTACAGGGAGTGACCTTCGGCGTTATGGCAAAGAGGGCACTGTGTTTGCAGGATATCATTACGACCTTAACTTTCTAACCATTCATGGAAGAAGTAGATTTCCTGGTCTAAACATTTGGCTAAGAAATGGGCAAAAGATGGAAGTGAAGGTTCCCATAGGATGTCTCCTCGTTCAGACAGGAAAGCAGGTTGGGTCATGATCAGTACCTCTTTTTTTCTTTGTAATGAGCTAATTGAGAAACTGATGTGTTGGTTTTGAAGTTGATGGTAAAAGCGTGGCATGGAACCTCTCAAAGTTGAGTTTATAAGCAAGACGCACTGGAATTTTTACCATGAAAATGATTCTTTTTAAATTTCCCAGTCATGTTCTTTTGGCCTACGAAATGATACAAAATACTACGAGTTTCCCTGTTCAGACAATCACATATGATGCAGATTTATGTTCTGACAATTGTCTGTTAAGCATATATGTGATAGTAGTATGAATGGTCCTTTGATTACTCATAAACTAACATCTTGACATGCCATATGGAGTAGTTTGGAAGACTGCAAAACTCGTGTGCCACATTTGTTGGAAGTTCAAACTATTATCATCACAGAAACTCGTGGAATGGATTGTCTACCTAACACAGTATTCCTGGGTCTACAATCTTCTCCGACTTTCTCTGATGTTATCACTTAGTGACTTTAATGTTGCTGCTAATCATTTTAACTGTTTATCAACCTTAACGTGGGCTGGCTATGATGCATGCATTTTGAATTTGTGAGTTTATGTTTTCCCTTGCGCTTTTATCAAGTGCAGATAGAATGGTTGACAGCAGGCGATTGCATAGCTGGTATGCATGAAGTTGTTGTGACTAATAGGACAATTGACACAATTAACCGAGTATCACAGCAAAATCGCAGTCT
The DNA here is from genome assembly GCA_014822125.1 of Arbutus unedo. Lineage (NCBI taxonomy): Eukaryota > Viridiplantae > Streptophyta > Magnoliopsida > Ericales > Ericaceae > Arbutus > Arbutus unedo. The sequence goes on along the minus strand of JABCMJ010011885.1, from coordinate 3,870 downwards.
CTGGAGAGTATCCTCAACAGTGAGTGGAGAAGCCAACAATTAACCGAGTATCACTAGTGATTTCGCATTTTTGAATTTCTATGCTTGTTTTTTGACTTCAATTTGGTTTTTTTATATTCAGTTGTTTGCACACATAGCATCTGATGCTGTACTGAAGCCTTTGGGCCACTTTGCTGAATCTCCAACTGCCCGAAACTATCCACCCATTTGCACTGGAGAATTCGTAGAACAAGAGCTTTCTGTAATTAATCTCAAAGGGAGCAATGGAGAACTTTAATGAATGATTATCTGAGAAAGCATGTCTCGTATGTTTGTGAAGCCAGTTGGAACAACAGTGGCCATTATTGTCCTTTTAATTGGAATATTGTCTGTGTTTATTATTTATGATATTTTTCGGGTGTTTGAACTTGCTATTGAATTTGTGGATTTGTAATTTTTACGTCAATGTCACCCGATAGCTTCATTTATGAATAGCACCAAATTGTCTTACTGGTTGAATAAAAAAACTTGCTCCAATTTCATAGACTTTTTATATATTATCTCGAACTCAATTTATTTCAATGAGTGTGGGTTTTGGTGATAATAAATTGGCTTAGGTAATGTTTTAGGGAGCTAATATTTCCAAAACGTTTTTACCTCGAAGGCCAGTAATCGCACCATTTTCTCCTGGGTAATTGCATTAACCTTGGCTAAAGTTTCTAACCATTACAATAACCTCGTGTTTGGGTTCAGAAAATTCTCTTACATCTCTTACCTTTTGAAATTATTAACAAGATTTCCCTTCCATTGTATAGCAAAAATATTGTAGTATCAGTCTTTCTTTGTAGGCCAATAATGCCTAACCTAATAGGGGATTCTGCATAGATGATCCAGAAAGTAAGGCTCTTACATTTCAACCCCTTTCATGATTTGGAAGAAAATTTTAAGAGTCTGAAGCGATGAGGAAATGAATGTGTAAAGTTGAGAATACGATGTTTGAAAGCGGGACTATTAGCGGCCAATTCAAAAATTTGAATGTTACTCTTTATGTTATGTTTTCCAGCCTCTATTTTCAAATAAACTTCTTTGTCCAAGGATGCTCTTTTTCCATTCTGGGAGAAGTGTGAAATCTCAATTATACATTGTTCTTTATAAAAAAAAAATGATATAACGCAACTAATAAAAAAGCCAAAACTTATAAAAAAAAAATTCGTCTTTTTGCATTTTATCTTTAGTGAATTTTTTTTACTTAGTTGAAATATTTTTATTTTTCAATATCCATCTTCTAGACATGCTAGAAAAATAATGAAATTTGTTTAAAAATTAACAAAATTAAAAGAGCACCCCAAAACTAAGAAAAGAAAATTGCAGTCCGCTTCATAAACTCTTGAATCATAGTCTGCTTTATAGGCATTGAAAAATACTTGTCCAGAAATAAAGTCTTGAATTGTACCCACGTTATTTTTTTGACGTCATTAGTGGTCTGGACAATGTCCCACTAGTAGTTAGCTTCACCATGCATTAGGCGCGTAGCTATAGCAATTCGATCTCCATTTTGCTAAATAACTTCTCGATATGTTTGAGCCATAACTCAACTGCAATAGGATTAAGTTCCCCGCAAAAAATCGACAGTTGATGCTTGCAAAATTCAGATAGTAGTATGGCTCAGTATGGTTGGTATTGCATGCGTGGTGGAAGGTAAGACATCTGGTAAAACATCCAAGGATAAAACGACAGCCAAGGCAGTGGTTTCGGCATCTGCGGTGATGACATTGATTGTGAAGTAGTAAAGGCTTGAAAAAACTAAGCTATCTATTTAGGTCCAAGCATGACATTAGAGATCCCTCCAAGGAGTGGTTTGATTGAGGGTGGAGTATCATTGATGTTCTCGGCGTTGTTGGTTCCCAACTTATTGTTGTTAACCAGTATCCTGTTAACGCCGTGTTCTCCATTACCGTTAGTGCTGTTGTTGACATTCATGCTGATCGGTTCCATTCTGCATTGTAATGAGTTTTGTAATAGGGGGTTCTAGCTATTGCATTTCTAAAATGAAAGTTTGTTGAAAAATAATGCACATGATTATGTAATAGATACCACCATCTTTGTACAATTATGAGGGCTTAAGCATACAAACATGTAAAAATAGTATGTACTGTACACATTGTGTGATCTACCTATGCCTGGTTATCTCACTGTTGTGAAAACTCTCCCTATTCTACCTCTCTTCGTATTCAAACAATCTCGAAATTCGCCTCTGCTCCTCGATGGTTCATCTTCATCATCAATATCGAATGATAGAATTGAGTACAAGTAAACACGTAAGCATGCATATGATGTAAAGTGTCTCGGTGGGTACAAAGTTCATAAACATGGTATAACATCACTCGATGTCACATCCTAATAACGGAATTCCATAAATCATACGAGGACATCTAAACATGGTCAATATCCGTCATTCAATTATGGTATGAAGATAGCATAACTTCGTGCAAGGTTCAAGCATTTAACAACATTTAAAAAGAAACAAAAGCTCTTTGAATCGATTGAGGTAAGAGTTTTCCTGGTTGAAAGTTGGATTTTAATTTTCTGGACGTAGGTGTTTGAATCGGTTGACAGTATGGTTTCTACCAATTGAATCATGAAAAATGATATTTGGACAGTAAGCTTTTCAACCCGTTAAAAATGTGTCTATCGATTGAACATAAAATTTCACAAACTGGCAGTAACCAAATGAACTTGCGGAGGGGTATGTTCTACCGGTTGAACATATTTTCAAAATATAAGACACAAGTAAAATGTACCGATTGGAAATAAATTCTACCGGTTGATCAGGTATAATTTTAATTTTACAGAAGGCTTTTGAATCGATCGAGAAGGAGTTTCAGCCAATTGAAACTTCATCTTCTCTAACGAAAAATCTGGCTTTTCCTCCATTAGAGCTTCATGAAGCTCGTTGGTTGATTCATAAACACAAATTGGAGATAGGGCAAAGATTGTTTACCTCATAATCAAAGTTTGAAACTTGATCGAATCGGATTTGGAGTTAAATGAGACCTCCACTGGGTTTCTCTCTCTAACACTTAAACTACCGAAATTCCTCAATTTCTCAGCTCACAAATGGAACTCTCTCTAACATTGTAGAATGTGGAGGAAAAAGTGAGTGGGGGTTTATATAGTAGAGGATGGTACAGTAAATGGGTTATAGCCGTGTGAAGAAGAAGAAAGCAGGTGATGGGGAGGGGAATGAATTAAAGAAATGCCAGAACACATCAATTTTACACACAGGATCAAATAATAAAAAAAAAAAAAAAAAGCAGAACTCTTCTTCTCCAAATCTCAGTCGTAGCCCACCCCCCACACCATTCGAAACACCCACCCACCCCCTCCCACCTCAACCTCCACCTCCACCTCCACCTCCACCACTGACCACCAGGTCCACCACTGCCACCATCTCCGTTCGTCAACGTAGAAGATCCCTCCACCACCGGGAACCGCCGGCCATAACACCTCACCAAGGTCTCTTTCTCTCTCTATCTGCCGCTGTTCAAATCCTTCAATTTCGAACCCTAATTAAAAAGCTAAGGTTCTAATTTCAAATGTAAAAAAGTAATGTATCATCCTTCCTCTTTGAATCGATTTTGTTATGCTCCTCTTCGAACCCTAACAAAAAATTTAATGTTTTTAAAATTTTTGATTTTCTGACGGAGATGGTGACGGTGGTGGAGGTTGAGGTGGGAGGGGTTGTGGTTCGAATGGTTTGGGAGGTCAGGGTGGGGGGTGGGATACGACTGGAATTTGGGGAACAAGAGTTCAATTTCTTTTTGGGTGAATTACACTGATGTCTCTGAAGTTTATAACAAATACAATGTCTTAAGTATTTAAAATTATTTT
>JABCMJ010011884.1:0-16424 GCA_014822125.1 Arbutus unedo | reverse complement strand
GAAAGGAATAGGCCATCATAGATATTGATTTTTCTTCCAAAGGGTTATTTGTATTATACTTTAGGACATAACCATGCATGTTGTCAACCTATTAAAGTTACGTGCAAATGGGGCATACCAATGGGAATGCATGCATTTAGGAGGCTAGGGAGCAAGCTTTGCTTCCCCTTTTGGTCTTACATGGCACACACCCACACTTGACACATGCACACTAGATTGGTTATATATACACACATCTCACAAGCACACATACTTTCACTTCTTGCACTTACCAATTTAGAGCATTTTAGAGAGAGAGAGAAAGAGGGGCCAAACTAGCAAGGGGGAGTTAGAGGAGACTCAGGTCAGTCTCGAGATGTGCTCGGGACACTTGAATCTGAAGCAAAACACGATATAAGGTATCGACTTACATTCATTTCTTTTATACACCTTGCGTTCGAATACATTTTGTTTTTTTTTTCGTTTTGTTTTGACTCAAGATTCTTGATAAGATTGCAGCTAAAACACCATACTGTTCATACATGTTCAAACCCGAGGTGGTTATGTTGAAAAAAAAGAAAGTTTGGCCGTTCAAAAGACAAAAAGTGCACTGTCTAATTTTACCGGTAGTATACCTTATTTAATCACTCGGAGTTTTTATTCTACAATATTTTTATGAAAAATACTTACTAGGAGTTGTATATGATACATTTTAGCATGCATGCATGTTGGACCCAAGGCTCGGAGGGCTCGGGAATAGGAGAGACTTGCTGTCAAACACAGCTGAAATTTCAGCTGTTTAAACGTAGCTTCTGGGCAGTTTACATTGCCTAGTTTGGGGCAGTTTCAGGAAGCCCCTGTTCGGGCCGCCCTGACCCGGGGCGGGCTTGGGTCAGTCTCAACAAAGCTTAGTAGACTTAGTCCGGTTTTGATCACGTACGAGTATTCCTTGAATTTAAAAATTAAAAACCTTTTTTTTTTTTTTAAAAACTAGAAACATTCGACTAAGCCATACCACATTTAGGCCAAACTTGAGACTTAGTGGTTGTCCGAGACTTGTCACTCAAACCTTAAAAATAGTACCTTAGCTGAACACGTAGAAAAAGAAATTAGACAACGCGACCTTCGGACGCGTCAAACTCCGTTTTGACATGAGTCTAATAAACCATTGATTTATTCAACATTTTTTTATAACTTAGATTATGATCATGCTTAGTCCATTTATCCTTATGATAGATTTTGAGGTTGGTGACGCGTAGGGCGGTACAAGAACTCTCGGACGAGTGACTATCGAGGTGAGATTCGTTATGTGTTTGTTTACCAAATGTTAGAAAAATACGCATTTATTGTTATTTGGTGAAAATTGTATGTTTTCGATATCCATGTTATTGGTGTTGAAATCAAGAAATATTGAGATATTTATGAAAATTATGAAATTGCATGAATTATGAATATTGGCTTAAACTGAGAAATTGGTGAACTTGACTTGTTTATTGGATTGAGGTTTTGGCAAATAATTTTCCCATGTCATTCGTAATTATTGAAATGAATTACTGAGGAAATTATCAATAAAATGTCCATACGGTGCCCCGACTGTCTGGGGAGAAGAAATATGACGAGGTGAACGAAATAAGGTTGAAGGATCAACGACCAATAGATCCGCTGGATGACATCATGCCAATTTTATATCTGATAGGGTAGTTTCCTATATTCGGTGACTGTTGAACAAATGAATTGACTATTACCTTGGAATGGAAATTGTTCCTAGAAGTGGAAGATTCACTCGGAACCTGAAATGAGAAGCTGGGCTTTTGAAATAATTATGGTTCTCTTTAATTGTTTTATAATGCTTGCATACAAGAAAAGTCATATTTTACATGAAACTCGATAAACACTGTTATAACAAAATTTCCACTAGCCTACTGCGTAAGAGTTGTTGTTGATTACAACTACACGTGCTTTTAGAGATGAGGACACTGCTTGATTTAGTACCTTCGTCAAGTTATCTAGTTTCACTATTGTTAGTTATTTTCCTGTGATGTACATTCTATTTTAGACTTATGTTATTGTACTTTTGATTCTCGAACGAGCCGCCTCTAGCCAGCCGAGGATTTAATCATAGATTATGTAATAGTTAGGTTATCACTAGCACTTTGAGGTATTTTGATGTTATTCCACATTTTCTTTTAAATATCGCACTCTGATATTATATAAAAAAATCCTTAAACCAATTTTGTAAATTGAGGCCTTGATGGATTAGACCCCATCGGCCTGTTACGACCCATGTGTTTTTGGGACGGGTTGTGACAACGGTGGTATCTAAGCACGGTTTTTGAATTTCAAATAAAACCTTGGTGCTATGATATTTGAGACACGGTGATCACACACTTGGATTGAATAGTTACTTGGCTATGTGTTATTACATATGTAACTTGTATAATTAAGTAACGATCACGCTAAGGCTAGTACTAACAAGACTATATGTTGTGTACTATAGGTATGCCGAACTCTAATTCCCTTAGCAGTTTTAGCAGGAGCAATTCGCGGGGAGGTTTTTGCTTTCCCATGGGTACCGATGGGATAGCTATTTCTTACAATAACTCGACACTTAATGATGATGCAATCAACATGGCAACAGACACATTAGCTCAAGCCTTAGTTGCGAGCATCATGCAGAAGCACCCCGGTTATACAGGGAAGCAGATTCAAGTTGTGGTAGGAGAGCAACCAGCCAAGAGACATCGGGTCGCCAAAGAAGCATTAGAGATGATTTGCCACCAGTATAACGAGATTCGAGCAGAAGTTGCAAACAATTGGTATCTTGGAGAGCCGTCGGGAGTTGGTCAGCATGACGACGACAAGGAAGAAGAAGGGTCTGAGGATGATGGATACGACACTGAGGGAGAGGAGTCAAAGAAAAAAGAGGAGATCGTATTGGCGGTAAAGCAGGAGGTCGAGGCAGAGCCCATTGACCCTAAGGATGTTTTTTCACAAGAGTTAGAGTACGAGGTGGTAAACGCTCCAATCGAGGGGCCGATACCCAAAATAGAGAAGTTCTCTGACGATGACCCTTTTGAGGACGAGATTTTCTCTGGTGAGGAGAAGCAGACAGAGTTGGACGACCTCATAGGCGCCCCACCAACCAGCCCTAGCCAGGATTCGGGGGGCATAAACGATCCCCCTTACTTTGTTTTGTTTTGACTAGGGTTTGGTCTATTAGGGTTATTTTGTACTTTTGGGATTTTGGTTATCATGATAGACGATCCAATCTGGATGAATCCTAGTCATCTTTCACTTTGTTGTATTCATGTAATGTGAACTTTTGATGTAATGAATGAAGTGATCCTTTTGCCCTTATTTACTTTGCATATTTACTTCAGATGGTGAGGACTCGAACTAATGGAAATGCCACTGGGAACGAAAATGATAATGGAAGTAGCGAAATGGTAGAAATGAGGGCCATGATGCAGACATTCATTAGGGCTATGCAATCCCAACAACAGGCGTTCGAACATGAAGCACAACAACCCGCACCCCAATAGCAGCTAGCGCCACAACCCAATCCACAAGTACGAGTAGGAGCAGGAAATAACAACTAGCAAGACCCACCTATCGATATCCTCACAGCAGACCTCGCACTCACTCGCAAATTTTCGAAGCTAAAATCTCCTACATATAATGGAGTCATGGATGTAGTTCGAGCAAACAAATGGCTAGCTGAATTGGAGAAGAATTCTTGACTGATTAGGTGCACAGAAGTGCAAAAGGTCGAAATTGGAGCATACCTACAGACAAAAAGCTAATTGATGGTGGAACTTGAAGAGAGCCGTGGAGCCAAGGATGGTTTGGACTGTATTTGTGGAGATCTTCAAAGAGAAGTATATGCTCAGAGCGATGCAGAATGGTAAGTGTGCAGAATTTGAACAACTTCGGCAAAGAGGACCTATGACCATTGCGGACTATGAAGCATAATTCACCAACCTTGCAGAATATGCCCCACATCTGGTGGGTACAGAGGACATGAAGGCTCGAAGATTCAAGGAAGGGCTAAGACACGACATCAACAAGGTGGTGAGACCTCTACAACTGCCCACATATGCTGAAGTGCTGGATCGGACAATTTTAGTTGAACAAGATGCTGACGAATTCAAGAAATACCACGAGAATCGAAAGCAGAAGAACCCTGGAATTGAGGGATTGGGAAATCACAACCAGAAGAGGTAGAACAACAGAAATAATGAAAATCGAGGACAAAGACCACCATGCAATATTTGCGGGAAACTTCACAGAGGAGAATGCTGGAAGAAGGCAGAGGCCGGGAAATGTGTTGGATGCGAACAAATTGGACACGTTCGGAAGAATTGCCCAAATGTCAGGACAAGGGCTAACACTATTGCAATCGGAGGCCAGGGTGGCCAAGTGCAGAGAAACAATGGCAGACAGGTAGCTAGGCCTGAGGGAAATAGGAACAACAACAATAATCAAGGAAACTGTAAAAACAACGGGCAGAGGCATGGTCGAGCTTTTGCCATTGTTCCAGGGGATCAGGCCAACAATGAAAACATGGTCGTAGGTAACATTATGATCGAATCCTTACCAGCATATGCAGTTTTTTACTCTGCTTCCTCGCATACTTTTGTGTCCAAGTGTTATGCCATTAAGTTGAATAGGGAGGCCGAACCTTTGGGTTATGACTTACTAATTTCCCAACCTATGAGTAAGGGCACGATTTGTTCTACTAAGTATAGAGACTGTAATGTCTATATTGACGACATGTGCATGATTACGGATTTGATTCCTTTGGATATAAAGCTTTTCGATATCATTTTTGGCATGGATTGGTCATCCAAATTTGGGGCAACTATTGACTGTGCTAATAAGCTTATTGTATTTGAAAAACTTGACGGAGAGGAGATTGGATTTTCGGGTGAGAGAGTGATTACACCTAAATGTTTCGTGTCTATGACTTGAGCCCGATGACTCTTACAGAAGGGTTGTTGGGGATATCTCTGTAGTATTTTGCCGACTTCGTCGGAGGGCACATCAGTTGTCAACATTCCTATTGTATGTGATTTTCCTGACGTTTTTCCGAATGAATTGCCTGGGATACCGACTGAACAAGTAATAAGTTTCTATATTAATATTGCTCCCAAAACACAGCCAATTTTGAAAGCGCTGTACAGAATGGTCCCAATTGAACTAAAAGAGTTAAAAACATAGTTAGAGGAATTCCTTGACAAGGGCTTCATTCAACCCAGTTTGTCGCCGTGGGGAGCACCGATTTATTCGTTAAAAAGAAAGATGGAACGGTGCATCTATGCATTGACTATCGAGAGCTGAACAAGGTCACTATCAAAAACCATTATCCACTTCGAGAATTGACTATCTATTCAACCAGCTACAAGGAGCCGTAGTCTTTTCGAAGATTGACTTACTATTAGGGATCACCAGCTTAGAGTCAAACCTGAAGATGTGGAGAAGTTAGCCTTTCAAACTCGCTACGGGCATTACGAGTTCCTAGTAATGCCATTAGAGTGACCAATGCACCAGCAGCCTTCATGGACATGATGAACTGAGTATTCAAGTAGTACCTCAACGATTTTGTTATCGTTTTTATTAACGACATTCTCATTTACTCCAAGAACGAAGAGCAGCATGCTAAGCACCTGCAAACCATACTACAGAAGTTGATGGAGGAGAAGCTGTATGCCAAGCTCAGGAAGTGTGAACTTTGCTAAGGATTGTGAACTTTTTAGGACACATCATCAACGACAATGGGATTTCAGTAGATGCTCATAAAATCAAGGCGATTGTAGATTGGCCAAGGCCTACGACCATTACAGAAGTTTGAAGTTTCTTGGGACTCGCAGGGTCCTATCGGAGGTTTGTCCAAGGTTTCTCAAGGATCGCTATGCCTATGACCGAATTGACTCGCAAAGGGGAACCATTCATCTAGACCGACAAATGAGAGGAATGCTTTCAGGAACTTAAGAAGAGGCTTATGCCCGCACCAGTTCTCACACTACCAAATGGCATAGAAGGTTTCGCAATCTACATCAATGCATCTTATCAAGGACTTGGGTGTCTCCTTATGCAGCATGGCAAGGTTATCGCATATGCTTCCCACCAGCTGAAGACTCACGAGAAAAACTACCCGACGCATGACTTAGAACTGGTAGCAGTAATTTTTGCCCTAAAGGTCTGGCGTCAGTACCTTAATGGAGTCACTTGCGACATTTTCACCGACCATAAGAGCCTAAAGTATATTTTCACACAGTAGGAGTTGAACCTACGACATCAACAATGGCTTGAGCTAATGAAGGACTACAATATCAACATTCAGTGTCACCCGGGGAAGGCCAATGTTGTCACAGATTCCTTGAGAAGAAAGGCACAAGGGAAACTAAATCAATTGTTCACTTATAAAAAGGAGTCACTAGGAGTGATCGAGGGATTCTGTGCAGTAATTCTGGTCGAACCAGCAATTTTGGAAGAGATTAAGCTCAAACAGATAGAGAACCCAAAGTTTGAGAAGATCTACGATCAGTTGGCCACCAATCCAAACACAAACTTAACTATGATCGAGGGTGGTTTATATTTTTGAAATCGCATCTATATACCCAATGAGCCGAAGATCAAGAGGCGAATTATGGACGAGGGACATCAGATGAAGTTGTCAGTACACCCAGGGATAATGAAGATGCACCATGACATGAAACAGTCATACTTATGGATGGAATGAAGCGCAACATCATGAAATACGTGGAGAAATGCTTGCAATGCTAGAGGATCAAAGTCATACGCTAGAAGTTAGCAGGACTACTTCACTCGCTACCAATACCAAAGTGAAATGGGAAGCCATAGCTATGAACTACGTGATTGGTTTTCACGGACATTGAAGGGGAGCAACTCAATATGGTTAATAGTCGACCGCTTAACAAAATCCACACACTTTATTCCGATCGAGAACACATATTCAATGGACTAGATGGCTAGCACCTACATTCAGGAAATCGTTCAACTACACAGGGCACCAATAACAATCACTTCAAATAGAGACCCAAGATTCGTCTCTCATTTTTGGCAGTCCCTGCAAAGAGCGATGGGCACGAAGCTGAACCTTGGCACAACCTTTCATTCACAAACTAACGGATAGTCAAAACGGACAATCTAGATGCTGGAAGATTTACTTAGGGCTTGCGCTATGGAATTTCAGAGCAACTGGGAAGAACACCTATCTCTAGCAGAGTTCACCTACAACAATAGTTACTAAGCTAGCATCGGCATGGCACCATTCGAAGCCTTGTACAACAGAAAGTGCAAATCCTATCATACTGGACGAAGGTTAGAAAAGCAAAGCTGACAGAACCCGAGATAGTACAAGAGATGACTAAAAGGATTAGGCTAATCCAGGATCGACTAAAGGTGGCTCAGGACCGATAGAAGAGTTTTGCAGACACTATCCGCCGAGAGTTAGAATTCCAAGAAGGAGATTGGGTCTTCCTCAAAGTCTCTCCGATGAAAGGAATTGTCAGATATGGGAAGCGAGGGAAGTTGAATCCATGATATATTGGGTCATTCGAGATCCCAAAATTGAGTAATGTACATGACGTGTTTCATGTTTTGATGCTAAGAAGATACATATCCTGCCGGACTCACATGTTAGAGCGACTGCCAATTGAACTTAAGGAGAATATGCGCTATGAAGAACAACCCCCGTACGACTTTTGGATATCCAGGTCAAGCAGCTAAGGAACAAGAGGGTGTTGCTAGTCAAAGTTTGGTGGGAGAATCAAACCACAGCAGAAACCACGAGGGAGTTGGAAAGCGATATGAGACATAAGTACTCACACCTTTTCGACTTAGGTTTAATGACATTCTTTATGATTGTATATTTGAACTTTAATCTTTCGAGTAATTAGACCAATTGTTCAAACCTAAGAGCAATGACAATTTGGGGACCAAACTTCCCAAGGTGGTGAGAATGTGAAACCCCAATTTAATTAAATTAAATTAACTACTTTGAAAATTGGAAATTTTTCAAAGTTTTAATAGTTATTAATTTTATGGAGTTCAAGAAAAAAAATGAATTTTTGTCTAAATTGAATTTTGACGTAGATATCGGTAATGTGACTTTACATTATTAATTTTAACCAACGAGGGACACAAGAATTATGTCCGATCACTCAAGATTATCGAATTCGCAACGTTTTCTCGATTGCGTTGATATTATATATATATAGGCCAGATTCAGGGACACATAAAAGAACGCATCAAAAAATACTCCATCTCAAACGTTAAAATCAACGGCTGAGATTAAAACACTCTCTCTCCTTGCTCTCATTCTTTACGTGTTAACCCTCTTTGTCCCCTCTTTCATGGATGTTCTCTCTCCCTCCTCCCATACCTTTTCCTCTCCCCATCTCTGATGAATTTAAATTCGACGATGACAACCCTTCTCCGAAAAATCCAACTCTGACGATCATAGCACGTGTAAGTCCACTCTTTTTGGGACTTCCAACTTCTTATCAAAATTGTGACAGAAAAATGCAAATTCAAACCAAAATCCACTTGCATGATACATAATCAAGAGAAACCAAATCAACAAATCCGCAAGGATCAAAGAATTCTAGAAATTGATACATAAGTTCAAAATGAAGCGATTACCAAGATGAAAAATGGTTTCAAGAAACTCTTACTGTAAGTTCGAGGATTGTGTGCGGGGTGTGAAAAAATTGTATCAACTAAATTTTACAAATTGGTTGGATGTTTAAATTGTGATTTTTACAAAACCCAAGAAAAAGTTTATCCATTTTTTTAGCAAATAAAACGAACTTCTCATTTTATTGTGTCCAAAGACATCCCCAGTATACTCATCTGTTTTCACCCTACAAAGGCACAAACCCAAAGATATTAGAATAATTACTACCTGTTTCCCCCTTAGAAAATTTACCGATTTGGCACAAACCCACAGATGCGTAATCGTAACCCTCAAAAAACAGATCAGAGTATAATCGATCCATACGGTATGTAATTATTTACTACGATAAAAGAAAAAGGGTTGTTGTCGATGGAGTTGGGTTTGTCGGAGATGGAGAGAGAAAAAGTGTGGGGAGTGAAGAGAGAGGCTTAACATGTAAAGAAGGAGAGGGAGGAGAGAATGTGTTTAATCTCAGCCGTTGATTTTAATGGCTGAGATTGAGTATTTTTTATGTATCACCAGATCCAATCCGATACACACACACACGCACACACGAGTCTATTTTATGGGGTTTGTGCGCAATCGAAATTGATCAAATTTCGTATCGAGTAGCCAAGACAGGACTGGGTGGGTCCTACTTAGATTTTTACACGGCTAGAAAAGGATAAACCATCATGGATATTGATTTTTCTTCTAAAGGTTTACTTGTATTATACTTTAGGACATAATCATGCATGTTGTCAACCTATTAAAGTACATGCAAATAGCGCATACCAATGGGAATGCATGCATTTAGGAGGCTAGGAAGCAAACTTTACTTCCCCTTTTGGTCTTACATGGCGCGCACACACACTGGACACATGCAAACTAGATTGGTTATATATACACATATCTCACAAGCACACAGACTTTCACTTCTTGCCCTTACCAATTTAGAGCATTTTAGAGAGAGAGAGAGAGAGAGATGGGGGGGGCGGGGGGCTGAACTAGTGAGGGGGAGTTAGAGGAGACTCAGGTTAGTCTCGAGATATGCTCGGAACACTTGAATCCGAAGCAAAACACAATTTAAGGTATCGACTTACATTCATTTCTTTTATACACCTTGCATTCGATTACATTTTGTTTTTTTCTCGTTTTGTTTTGACTCAAGATTCTTGATAAGATTGTAGCTAAAACACTATACTGTTCATACATGTTCAAATCCGAGGTGGTTATGTTGAAAAAAAGAAAGTTTTGGCCGTTCAAACGACAAAAACTGCATTGTCTACTTTTACCGATAGTATACCTTATTTAATCACTTGGAGTTTTTATTCTACAATATTTCTGCGAAAAATACTTACTAGGGGTTGTATATGACACATTTTAGCACGCATGCATGTTGGACCCGAGGCTCGGAGGGCTCGGGAATAGGAGAAACTTGCTGTCGAACACAGTTGGAATTTTGGCTGTTTAAACACAACTTATGGGCAGTTTCGGGCGGCTCCTGTTTGGGCAGTTTGGGTGTCACGACCCATCCCATAAAGGTTAAGGCACGTGATGAGCCATGAGTGAAACTCGTAAGGCCTTCAAATATAGATTAGTTTAGAGATTTTCTATCAACATATTCAATATTAGAGTGCGAAAAATAAAATTAACTTCCAGAGTTCAGTGCATAAAGTAAAGTGCAATAATATGACCCTTATGGCTTACAGACTATGACTACGGCCCAAAATCCTAACCGGTCAACAAATAACATTACAACTAATGTCATGCTACATCAAAATATGCTAAGTCTAGGGTTCACAAAGGATAACTTCAGTTTCAATATAACTTGCAAAATTCAAGCATGATCAACATCATTATTAAACCTGTTGCATCAACAACTACGTTGGCACTAGGCTAGTGTGAGTTTAGATATGACAAGCTTACTAACTTCCGTATTAACATAATCTGTATTCTTGAAATCAATTGTAATTAAACAGTAACATCCTGTGATATGTGAATCCAGTTTTTAGGCTTACGCTGTAACCATGCACAATTATCAAAAGCTAATATTATGTGACGTATGAATTTAGTTTTTAGGCTTGCGCTATAACCGTGTATGGCAACATTGTATGATCTACGGCAACACCAGTAAATTAGGGAGTGAACCCAAATATATAATCGGTGTGATATCACCCGTTGGATTACCTGGTTAATAATTCCCACCCTTATTACTTCACCTCATCGCTAGAATCTTAATCTGCCCCCTAGCGGACGGGGCGCCGCATTGATCTCATAACCATGCCATAATATATCCATGTTTCCATAATAACATGACTCTTTTTAACGTCTTAATATGTCATGCTCAGTTTACTATTAATTCAGTAGCATAGATGTATATGTGTCAAAGTAAAGAAAATCATTCATTTCCACTATAGGATGTAAGTAAGCAAACCATATACAAGACTCACCTGGAATTAGCCCGTACTTCCTTTATATTAATTCGGCACGTTGATCTCCAATTTTTGAATTTATCATAATAAATAAAAAGCACTTATTGCCAACAATTCTTAGAAGTACATACTAACTTAGTGACTTGAGTCGCATAGTCGTTCAAACTTCTTGATTCATAAGGGCAAAAAGCCTAATTCAAGTTCTAGGGCAAAGTGGTAATTTTATCTAAATTTAACAAGTGGTCCCGAGAGCTTTCTCAGGATTCAGGTCAATTTTATTACTTAATCATTAGTCTCATTTGTATATACTAGGGCTCTAGTGACTCGCGTTCAATTGACTCGGTCACCGGTTGCTTAAATCGTACAAGGGTATTTTTGTAATTTTACTATCAACCGTCCAAAAATATCACCGAGACTTGACCCACATTATTTTCAGTTCTTATTCACATCCAAAGTCTAATTACATGGTCGGTATGCTCGCGTGGTGATTTTAATGTCAATAGGCTAGAAAATAACTAAGAGTGGCGTTTTGGTAATTATACTCTCCGGTCTCCGAAACTCGGGACCGAGAGTTGGCCCACATATTATCTAACTCTAATTTCATTATGGTACAGCCAATTTCGTGATTCAACTAACAGATGTGGCAATTTAAGTGGGCACATAAATTGGGTTTCTAGAGAGAGAAAAATCCAAAAAAGAGACTGTTTTTCGTAGCGACTTGGGGATAATTTTTCGTGAGCTACGTTGGTCTCGAGAAAAATCTTATCTATCTAAGTTCAAGAGTTGATGTTTTTCTACAACTTCCATCTTTTAAGAAAGTGATTTTGACCCTCCGAACATCAATATCCAATGGTCCGAAATTGACAAAAAAATATAAAAAAATCTGGAAAAGTAGTGTTCATCAGGCCGCGAGTCATTTTCTTAGCATGATTTTAATGAGTTCAAAACGTCATAGAGAAAATTCATTCCATCTATGTTTAATATAAAGTGTTTATGCCAAACTTTTATTTTTTGCAAAATGTAATTTAAGCAACAAAATATCAAGATTTAAGTCTCCGAAGTTGACAAAAAATCTAGAAAATCAGAAAAGAGAACACAGTTTTCTCAATGTTGCAAGTGACTTTTGTAGCACAATTTCTATGGGTTCTAATGGTCCGAGGGTCGATCCATCCCGTCCATTTCGAAGACTAAGTGTCCAATTATGATTTTAAACAATAAAATCTAGATTAAACTATTTAAAACATTAAGATCTCACAACTCAAACTTGCGTTTATACCTCTTTTCTTGCTAGAAAACTTGGTGGCCAAAAATGGTGGCTTGGGCTGCGAATACGGCGGTCTAGACGGAACTCCGGCGTGTCCTAGTGTAGATGATGATGTAGAGGTGGTGGTGGTGTAGTAGTAGAAGGTGGTGATGGAGGAAATAAAGAAGAAGAAGAAGAAGAAGAAGAAGAAGAAGAAGAAGAAGAAGAAGAATTGGAGAGAGAGAGAGAGAGAGAGAGAGAGAGTCGTGAGAGAGAATGGGGAGGAATGTCAAAATGCATGCTTTCATTATGACAGTATGTATTATGTATTACTTGGAAGAAAAATAAATAAATAAATATATATATATAGACTATAGAATTAATAATTAAATGAGAGAAACACTTCTCA
This sequence comes from Arbutus unedo, assembly GCA_014822125.1. Classification (NCBI taxonomy): domain Eukaryota; kingdom Viridiplantae; phylum Streptophyta; class Magnoliopsida; order Ericales; family Ericaceae; genus Arbutus; species Arbutus unedo. The sequence continues at coordinate 3,678 of JABCMJ010011884.1, read as the reverse complement.
TGATTTAAGGAAAAAGAAGATTATGATTTGAACTATATAGATTTTCATCGGTCAATGGCTCGATTGCGTGTGCAAACGCAAAAATGTATGCGATCCTACGAAACTGTTCTGGTACCAATTTTTGAAAAATATGAAAATAGACCGATGACTCAGAAAAATACAAGTATCATCATGGCGTGCTCAAATTTCTCATGTGAGTATTCGTTGTTTAGCCGACATCTCAAAACGTCTTAAAATTTAACGTCTTTAATAAACGTAGGTCCCGAAATCGAATTTTTAAAAAAACAAATAAATTATGTGATAATTATAATTATTCGTGCTATTTCTACATTTAAATAATTAAATCGAGTCGGAGTATTACAGATTCATCCACAGCCACCCCTTCACTTGACACTTCATGCTAGAAAAATTTTACCCTAGAAAGATAGAAGTCGAACTTCGAGTATTTAACATAGATGGAATTCTCCCTCAAAATTTGTAGTAAAATTCCCAAGTGCTTGTTATGCTCATCCTCTGTTAGCGAACAGACCAATATATCATCTACGAATACCACAATAAACTAATCCAAGAATTCATGAAAACCCTTATTCATCAAAATCATGAAAGCGGCAAACACTTTGGTCAAACCAAACGGCATCACCACAAATTCATAATGACTGTGCCGCATCTGAAATGTTCTCTTGGTAATGTCTTCCTCTCTGATCCTCAACTGATAGTAACCTGATCTCAGATCAATCTTAGGAAATATCGGAGAACTCCTAAGTTGATCAAACAAATCGTCGATCATCAGCAATAGATATTTATTCTTCACTATCACGTTGTTCAGTCATCGATAGTCAATGCATAATCTCAAGGACCTACCCTTCTTCTGAGCAAATAGGGCCGAAGTGCTCCACAATGAAGTACTAGGTCAGATGAAACCCTTGGCTAACAATTTTTGAAGTTATACCTTTAATTCTTTTAATTCCATTGCAGCAAATCGATAAGGTGCCATAGGAACTGGAGAAGTCTCAGGCACGAGATAGATAGAGAACTCCACTTTCCATTGAGAAAGTAAGCCCACAATATCTTTCAAAAAGACATTCAAGAAATCACATACTACTCGAGCTAACTCTCCACAACTTTAACTCTCGTCATCATCCCAGGTCACTGCAAAAAAATGACAAAAAGTGTCTCGACTTCAAAACTCATGTATCACTGACTGAACAGCTCCTTGGTCTCCCCAAAAATGAAAACTCCTTCCATCTGAAATATTAATGGTCACCCTACTCCAATAACAATCAATCATGGCTCTAAAGAAAGTCAACCAATCTATTTTCAAAATAACATTGAAGCTACTCATATCCAACAGTATTACATCAAAGAATAGACTGTGGTCAGCGAACACTATCTCACACGACCTACACACGTGTCTAAGAGCTACATCGCCCCCAACAGACATCTCAACCAACAAAATAGAATCTAACATATTGACCTCAAGGCCCAAGGTAGTAACAAAACTAGAAGTCGTAAATGAATGCGAAGCACCTGTGTCGAATAAGACACTAGCCTAGGTGCGAGATAAAAGTAAAGTACCTCGAACAATTGAGGCTTCCACTACTATCACCTCTGGCGCTACGTTGGTATAAGCACGTTCCTATTCATCCGTCCTTGTTGTACTGAATGAGCTGATAGGGCTGCTCGGGCTGCCCCTACCTGTTGAGCTGGTGCAAAACTCTGTTGAACCGAACTTGACTACATTGAATGATTCTGCACTAACCTCCATGTACCACCATTCCCTTGATTTTGTGGGCAATGATGCTGAATATGCCCATCCCAGTTACACTTGTAACAGATGACCGGCCCCTAATAGTATTGTTCTGCCATCTACTTCTCGAGATCTAGAGACACATGATGTAAAGGGTATGTCTTTCTCGTTTACCTTTTTTGGCACGGATTGTCTTTCGTTGATTCTGGAGCATTATGGATGTGAGGGGTACGTCTTCACTATTATGTTTTATATATCAGGACTCACAGAAAATGAAAAACATAATATGGATGTTAAGAAGAAGAGGACGAATAATCTAGAAAATAAAAAATTGTTTATTCTTATTGTTTTTGCGAAGTGGTTGTTGTGCAATAGGCGGTTGTATGCGGTGACACAATCAATGGCAGTTGAAAGGGACGACGAAGCAATGAAGATCGAGGAAGTTGAAGCCATGGTGGTGGCTAATCTTGAGAGATGAGCAGTATGGTTCATCATAGTATGAGCAAAAGCCCTAAACTATTGTCTGAGAAGAAACCCTATACACCACTGAAATTTGGGGGTGAAAATAAGGGTCCAAAACAACCCTTGTTGAGTTATAGTTTACCCACAAAACAACGTCGTTTTGGACCCTTGGTGAGTTTTATAATTTACCCACAAAATGATGTCTTGAATACGCAAGGATAATCAGGGTCCAACATATCATATTCGTAGCAAGGACGGCGCTACAAGAACCTCGATTTCAATATCCCCAGGGATACAACAACGTATTGTCCCTGAATACGTTGGACCTTTGAAAATTCTTCAAGCTCTAGCAGATGAGACAAAATTGATTTTCAAAGAAAATATTCTTCCATCTAGAGGAGATACTCGTTTATTCAGGATTTGACCATCCACAACATTCATATATATTTTATTAAGTTATTCAATATCGCGTTTAGTTATCGTTTTATTCTAGCCGATCTTAGTATTAGTTTTTTTATATAGATTGTTGTTTCAAGCATTGCTCCTGTTGGACTTCTTACATCATGATATGGATCAAATAATAAATATTTTTTTAGGTGATCTACGGGAGCTGCCAATCACTTAGTTATGAAATGCCATTAACGTTATGAGTGTTATTAATATCTTTACGTGTGATTCCCTGAAAGAGAAACTTTTACTTATTTTTATTTTGATAGAAGTTAAATATTTTCAACTTTTTATTCGTTATTCGAGTTGATGAACTAAACAAGATAGTTATATGAGTGAAATAATAAATTTTAAATTTGCAGTAAAAGATTGAGTCTCTCTTTTTATGCACAAGAGTTAAGTAAAAAATAACAATGCAAGCTATTTAACCCAAGATTAATTGATTAATCATCATGACTTGAAGCAGATTTAAAGGATTAATTGTGTATTATGGATTTTTTTAAACTATCTATTACCATATTTGTATTACCATAACAAATGATTCATCGAAAAGATCGAATGATTAGGAACATGAAAATACAAAAAGAATTAGTAATGAAAATTATGAAAGTTAACCAACTAGATATTTTTACATAAAAAGAATTCCAATTGAGGCATTAAATTAGTAGACATGATCCAAAAGTACTCTCCATGATTTCGATCCCGAGTATGTTTCTATCCATTAATTAAGTAAATAAATATCATAAACAAAAGAATCTTTTGCCTTATTTTATGTCTCCCATTTTCTGAGAAAGGAAAAGAGGAACGGAAAGAATCAAGTACAAAGAATGGAATAGAAAGGAAAAAAAGAACTTTCTATTCTTTCTTTTTTTATAAAACTTTAGAGAGAGACATTTTTGTCTTGATTCATGAACTAATGTAATGTTTAGTTTTAGGAATAAAAAATGATAGGTTTCTCTATTACGACGAAAAACTTTTTATTCAAAAATTAAGTTATTAGTAAAAAAGTAAAAATATTCTAA
>JABCMJ010011882.1:0-12392 GCA_014822125.1 Arbutus unedo | reverse complement strand
TTAATTCTACCTAGTTGACAATGTTGTACTTTAGAGATTTCAAGATAAAGATCTCTTGGGCTTTGAAAGAATTTCGTGAGCACATAACAGATGATTGTAATATCAATGTGTCGGAGACATTGATATACAATGCTAAGAAAAAGGCATTGAAAAAGATTGAGGAGGATTACAGTGATTAATATGAGAGATTGTGGGGAGATATCTATGAAATAACCACTAACAAGTTTGACCGAATTTATATTTTTTTGCTAGTACTTAAAAAGACTTTATAAAGGGTTGTAAGCCCATCATTGGTATAAATGGTTGTCACTTGAAGGGGCCCCATAGTGGGCAATTGCTAACAACAGTTGGGATTGACAGGAATAACCAAATTTATTCAGTTGTTTATTCGGTGGTCGAAGTTGAGGATGAGTTCAGCTAGACATGGTTCTTGGAATATATGATTATTGATCTTTAGATACCAAATGAGCCTATATTTACTATTATGTTAGACAAACAAAAGGTATAATGCCAACATTTTTTTTTCTTTTTATTGTGGGCGATTGTTCTTATTATGAACTCTTTCACTTATAATTGTCGTTTGTCATTGCAAAGATTGACGAATGCTATAAACAATTTATTGCCTTGTGTCGAGAGAAAAGCATTATGTGAGACATTTACATGACAATATGAAGAGGGCTGGATTAACAAGGCAATTTAAAAATGACAGGTTATGGAGTTTAGCTAGAGTACAGACATTGCGAAGTTTAGGAGAAAAATAGAATAATTGTAGAAGGAAGACGATGATGCATTCAAATGGCTAGCTGACAAAGACCCACACTAATGGTCCATGTCTCATTCCAATGTTATTTTCAAGTGTGACATCTTACTCAATAACATATGTGAGTCTTTTAATGTTGCAATCTTAAATGTTAGGGACCGGTCAATACTTACTATGTTAGAGAGAATTAGAAAGTACTTGATGAAAAAATTGATTAAGAAGAGGTTTTTTGTAGAGAGATAGTATGATGATGTATGACCAAAAATCCATAAGGTGTTGGACAATAATATAAATCATGCACCAGAATAGATTACGGTTGTGACTGGAGATAATTATTTTGAAGTAAGGCGTATGTATGAGAATCAATTTACTTTTGAAATAGGAGTAAGGACATGCTCTCGTAGAAGATGAAATTTGATAGGCCTCCTTTGCTCACATGCAAATGCAGTCATGAGACATTCACTTGAAGAACCTGAAGCATGCGTGCATGACTATTACTCTAAGAAGACCTACATGTAATGTATCAGTGAAGCATGCGTGCATGACTATTACTCTAAGAAGACCTACATGTAATGTATCAGTGACTGACATGGACGTGTGGGAGCCGGTGGATAAGCCTCCAATTAAACCTCCATATTACACTAGGAAGATTGGGAGACCATGAAAACTAGGAGAAAAGAACCAGATAACCAAAGCGAGGGGAAGGGTAAATCAAAAGAACCAAAAGACACCAAACTTAAGAGGTAGATAAAGCAATTGTGTTGTAGAAAATATGGAGGAAAATGACACAACAGTCAAACTTGAAAAGCCACAGAAAATGGCACAACCTAAGGGTTAGTGTTTCGCAAGTAACAGGAAAATAGAAGATCATTTTTTGGCGCATACTCTATTTAAAGATATTTGGTATTTGGTGTATTTATATTTTGTTAAGTTGACTAGTTCTTTTAGCCATTTATAAAATAGACGGATTTTATATTTTGTTATGTTTTGAACGATGATTTTAGAGAAGTGTCGGGGTTATATTCTAAATGTTATGAATGTTTCAGCTCCTATGTTAAATTTCTACTGCCACATATAGTTGGACTCTAGAAAGATGATTGATTTTCCAATATAATTGTGATGTATTTTCTGAGTTTTTTTGTTGATTCAATTTTTATTTTTTTAGTTTCTTAAACAATGCTCCACACACAATCTAATGTATGTAATGAAATTTAATTCAATCTTGTAGCGAACAAATCAACCCCAAAATAAATACTAGCCTATATGAGCAGTATTATTGGTTGATGAATGTTAAATAGTCAGCAAACTAGAAGAATACAATCACTAATCAGCCCCCTAGATTTTACATTGGAAGTGTAAAACATACTCAATCCTTTTTTTTTTCCCTTAGGGACTGAAATTGCACTTGAGTCCCTCCTAACGAATTGAAATAGCAGTTAAATCTCTTCCTAACGATGCCTAACAAATCTTAAACGAATTTTAGCAATTTGATTAAATAAAGTCCGAATTGATAATTTAGAGACTAAATAAATGAAATTGATAATGTAGGAACATTTTAAAAACTTTAGACATAGTTGAGGGACTAATAAGTAAACATTTTATTCTTTGTCAAATTATCTATTCATTTTGACAAATAAAGAAATAAGTCAAGTTATTACACAAGCGAGTTTATAAGGAAATGTGGAGAAAATGTGGTTATCGTTTTAAATTAATTACTCAAGATTAATAAGTGTTTGTCATATAAAATCATTACTGATTAAATTATATCTAATATTTGTGTGTGTTGACTTTAATATTAAATTCTGCTGCGTTAGCTCCTGCGTTGGAAGAGACCAAACTTCCCTCCAAGATATAACTGGATAAGGTACACACATATTCAATTCGTTTGTATTTTTGGATGACCCACTCAAATGGAGCTCTGCAACACCTTCGTCACGATCCGAACACCTTCGCCGAATATCCGCCGTACTCTCACTCACAGCCACATCAACTTCACCACTTCGCTCTCCACCACCCCTCCAGAGTCCACTCATCGACTCAAACTCGCCGAGTCCCTCCAAAACGAGACATTGGATACCCTTGAATGGCCCTCCGTCTGCAAACAAGTCTCGGCTTTTACTTCCACCGCCATGGGCTTTGCCGCTGCGCAGGGCGGCCGCCTTCCGCTAGGCCGGACCCCGGAGGAGAGTCAGAGGCTTCTGGACCAGACCGCCGCGGCCATGGCGCTTTCTCGGCCGTTGGATTTCTCGGGGATTGAAGACGTATCCGAGATCGTGAAAACTTCGGTTTCTGGTGAATTAGTCACCATTAGCGAGCTTTGTGCTGTGAAACGGACTCTGAGATCGGCTAGGGAGTTGTTTGGGCAGCTGCAGGAACTTTCTTTCCGTGACGATGATTCTTCTGAACGGTATTATTGCTTAAGTTCTTCCCTCCATTGCTCTATAGGTCTTTTTCTTCTCAATATTTATACAATTACATGTTTAAATGCGTTAGCGTGTACAGTAGCGGAACCGCAATTTTGGTGTGAAGGGGCCAATACGGTATCGATACTGTCTGTATTCTTTCCATTACACAACGTAGTGGAACGGCCCATGAGACAAAAGATCTTGGCACCTAAAATGTCTATTAGAACAGTCACCTAGATGAAACCGCGTGGACCATTTTAATATGATCCATTACGTGAGTGAAATTTTTTGTATTGTAAAATTTGCAAGATATTCATATATTTTTATAGCGTAAGGTGCTGCCACAATCTGCAGGTGTAACGGAGAGGATCAGTACTGTGTAGAATCCCATATTGGGTGTTCACATTGACACATTTCTCATTAATATTTGAAGCTGGACGAATTTAAAAATGATGTATTGAAAATGTTAGATGAGAGCTTGTGGATGACTGTACGAATGAAATTGAGAAAAAATGAGATTTTTTTTTGGAAGAATTCAATTGAGGATGTGGTGGTTGGTTAAAGAAACTTTAGCAGATGAGAGATTGGAAGTGGAGGGACGTCAGAGATGAAGGAGCAGCACGGATGGAATACAATTACAAGTGATTTTGTGACCAGTATACGAGTCCACATGTACCCAAGTACTTCTCACTTTTAGGCACCTGTATAGGATATATTATAACTGACTGCTGGGTGGTTATTAAATTTAACTAGCTTGATTAATCTTTATCTACACGGTTAACTTCAACACTCGGTTTTAGCTTGAGATGCAGCTCTGGTTTGGCTCAAGCTACACGCAAGTCTCCTAGGAAGCCTTGAAAAAGTCAATATTTAGTTCAGCTTGGCTCCTTTGCAAATTTAGTTGGTTGCTTTATTCGTTGTCTGACTTTTCTTCTTGAGGGGATTCAGTTACCACAAGTTAATGAGCAAGATTATTTTTTTTTACTTTTGAAAGGTTTCTTAGATCCATAAAGTTCTTTCAGTCTACTCTTAGAACTATAGATGATTTCTCTTCTTGCTTGGCAATTGACACAGTTGAGAGAAGCACATATTGTTTGTAACGTCAAACCATCATCATACTACTATTGGATTTACAAGGAAATATTGGTTGTGAAGAAACTGGTACACGTTCTCTGTGATTCTGATTTTTCCATTCCTTTCACATAATGCCTAGCAAAAGCAGCTGCATCAATTCCCTTTGAATATTAATCAGCAGTTTCACCAGGTTGCATCGGTTATATTGTACTCAAACAGGTGTGTACCCTTGCTTGAAATTCTTCAGAGTTGCGATTTCCTCAGTGGGCTGGAGCAAAAAATAGGGTATTGCATAGATTGTGATTTTTTGAAAGTCCTTGATAGAGCTAGTGAAGATTTGGAGATTGTTAGGTCTGAAAGAAAGAGGAACATGGAAATTTTAGACTCTCTGTTGAAGAAAGTTTCAGCTTTTATTTTTCATGGGGGAGGTATTGACAGACCATTGATAACGAAGCGTCGATCTAGGATGTGTGTTGGCATTAGGGCATCACATAGATCTTTGCTTCCTGATGGTATAGTTCTGAATATTAGCGGTTCAGGAGCAACATACTTTATGGAGCCCAAAGAAGCAGTAGAGTTGAATAATTTGGAAGTGAAACTTTCAAACTCTGAAAAGGTTGAGGAGCAAGTCATTCTGAGCTTGCTTTCATCTTTGATAGCTGAATCCAAAATGAAGATTAAGGACTTGTTGGATAGAATTCTCAAACTTGATCTTGCTTTTGCAAGAGCTGCTCATGGTCGGTGGATGCATGGCGTCTGTCCGAGTTTATCTTTGGAGGGTTGTGAATCTTACACAACTGAATCTTCTTTTTTAATAAATGTGGAAGCTATCCAACATCCGCTGCTCCTTGAGACCTATCTGAGAAGTTCATCAGATCCTATAGAATCCAAATCTAGGCGTTCAGACCCCATAAATGAAGGAAGTGATGCAATGAATTTTGAAGTTTTTTCTAGTTCATCTGATATTCCTGTGCCTGTTCACATCAGAATTGGATGTGGAACCAAGGTGGTTGTGATATCAGGACCCAACACTGGAGGCAAAACTGCTTCAATGAAAACCTTAGGCTTGGCTTCTGTAATGTCAAAAGCTGGCATGTATTTGCCCGCCAAGCAGCAACCAAGGCTTCCATGGTTTGATTTAATATTGGCAGACATTGGAGATCACCAGGTAACGGGTTAACTGTCTGTGTGGTTGTGCCTTGTTTTTCCTTCTAGTTTTCTCTTTCAATTTTGGTTTCTGAATCTCTTATTGTCAAATGAAGTCCTTAGAACAAAACCTCTCGACTTTCAGTGGGCATATAAAGCAGCTGTGTAAGATATTGGAAGTGGCATCAAAAGAATCACTTGTCCTTATTGATGAGATCGGGAGTGGGACGGATCCTTCAGAAGGTGTGGCTCTTTCAGCCAGCATATTGCACTATTTGAAAGTTGGGGTTAAATTAGCTGTAGTAACTACTCATTATGTCGACTTGAGTCGCTTGAAAGAAACAGATAGTCGGTTTGAGAATGCCGCAATGGAATTTTCCCTGGAGACTTTACAACCTACGTATCAGATTCTGTGGGGAACCAGAGGTGACTCCAATGCCTTAAGTATTGCTAAAGCAATTGGATTTGATAAGAACATTATTGAGCATGCACATGTATGGGTGGAGAAGTTGATGCCAGAAAAGCAGCAGACAAGGCAAAATTTGCTATATCAGTCACTAATGGAGGAAAAAAATAGATTGGAAACCCAGGCAATGAGGGCCGCATCTCTTCATTCAGATGTTATGAAGCTTTATCATGAGGTATGGTTCGAAAAGCTCAGTTGTGCTCATTTGGTTTTGTTACCACCTTATTTTTACTTGTTACCCTTTAGAGACTTGAAGTCATTAAAGTGATGGGAAAAAAGAAAGAAAAAGAAATCGCTAAGGTAGCGAACTGCATATGGTTGGGGTAAAGGCTTGGTTGAGTTTAGTTTCATGGACTGGCCAGTTATATCTAGGTACTGTACCGTGTACCAAAAAAATGCTAATACCCAGTCAAGTTTTGTTTTGATACGCATGTACAGAAAAAATGGTATACCCCCGTTTAGTAATCCAAAACGATCCCAAAGGTTTTCCTGTTTACTTTCTTAACATTTCCGTCAGAAGCAAAAATCAAAGATGATATACTAGAAATCAAGGGAGATTGGTCCTTTGGAAGACCAAATGCAGAAGAAACAATTAGTCATAGGGATCTTAGAATGTGTTTTGCATGTATTTGTTATTGAAGACTATATTGTAGTGAATGTGTATCACTTGAAGAAAGTACATTCTAACCTTATAGTCTATAGAAGCTACCCCCGTGTACCACAATTTAGGATGTGTGACATAACACAATCTTTACTTCATCAGAACTACTCCCGTTCCAGGTAACATAAATTCTCTCCTAGCTGCAATTGTGTATAGTATTGGTAGCCACATGCGAGTGAACTCTTCAACTTACCTTTAATGTCATCTAGTTTTGTCTTTTCTTTGGTTATTGTTGTCATCAATAGAGTATTTTCAAGTAGGTTGACGAGGGATGCATTGGCATATCTCCTGAGAAATGGTATCTTCTTAGAAGCATTTAATTCTCGGGGAATACACACATATGGACATGTTTATGTGAAGGAGTTTTTTAGTCATGATCCCCTTATTAGGCCGAATTCCTTTGTTAAAGAAGTTACTTGACGAGTCTAAATTCAACATTTCCTCTACGTATGAGTTCGTCAAATTTTTTGTGCCTGTGTCTATGAAGATCAGAGATGAGGCTGAAGATCTTGATGGGCGGGAGGCAGCTCTCATGGCCATAGAAACCCAAAAGGTCAAACAAGAGATAAAGGCTGCTAAATCTCAGATGGAAGCTGTATTGCAAGAGTTTGAGAATAAACTTAGAATAACAAGTGCCGATCAAGTTAGTTGGCTTCTCAATAAATCAGAGTCTGCAATTGCATCCATAGTAGAAGCTCACTGTCCTAGTGATGTTGTCTCCTTCAGAGAAGCAGATGACAGTTCTTATACCCCACAAATTGGAGACCAAGTCAATGTGAAGGGATTAGGAAATAAGTTGGCCACTATAGTTGAAGCTTCTGGTGATGATGACAGCGTCCTTGTGCAATATGGAAAAGTCAGAGTCCGGATAAATAAAAGCACTATCACTGCTCTTAGAAGTAGCGATGCGGTTGCTGCAAAAAGTTCTGTGCCACTTTTGAAAAAGAAGGTATGTTTTTTTATCAATGTGTTGTCTAGGAAGTTGGAATTTACTGTTGACCACTTTCTACTTTATAAGCCGTTTTGCTTCTTGTGTGTGTGTGTGTGTGTATATATATTCCTTTTATTGATACATGACTAAGAGGCATCAAGGCCACTGAACAGAAAGGCCCTATGCAAACTGTGTTAGAATAGGCTCTACGAAAATAAGCAAATTAGTCGAGACAGGGATTACCTTCTGACTCCCAACTATGTAAAAGACTAACAAAAGCATTCTTCAACTTGTGCAAAGGATTCTCAATGCATCAAAGGATCGCAGGTTCCTTTCTCTCCAAAGGAGCCACTTTAACCACAAAGGAACCATCTTCCAAACTTGCAAATGGAAAAAAGTAACATTGCTTTTTGCATTCGCAGCAACCCAACGTAGCCAGGAAAGTTGTCAGTTTGTATACCTAACTAGTTGCCTTTTATTGACTTACCCCCCTTGATTTTTTTTGTACATGTGTGTGCTGCTTATTATAGCTTATGAACTACTCTTTGATTCCAATATTTTACTCTACCGTTGTCGGAACCAAATAACATGAGATTTGTCAATATTTACTGCATTGGTTTAGCACGAATTGAGATTTTACTAAATCATCTTGCTATTTCAAGTCGACAAAACACGAATTGAGATTTTACAGGGCATTGGGTGACGTGTACTAGCAATCCTCTATTTTCCGATTAAGAAACTGAAGAAACACGTTTGTGGTTCACATAACAGGGGCAGGGGAGCAGAAATTCCAGGTATATTTCTGAGCTAAGCAGTGATAAGGAGGTTTGTTATGCACCTGTGGTGCAAACATCGAAGAACACAGTAGACTTGCGCGGTATGCGAGCGGAGGAAGCTTCTCACTACCTCAACAGCGCCATCAGTTCAAGTGGATCTAAGTCAGTAATGTTTATTATACATGGGATGGGCACGGGGGTAATTAAGGAGCTTGCTATCCGAATATTGAGAAACCATCCGCACGTTACCAAGTTTGAACAGGAAAGCCCAATGAATTATGGTTGTACAGTTGCTTATATCAGTTGAAGTATCATTTTTTCTTAGTATAATATACAACCCTAAAGATCGATGAGTATATATTCTGATATGCTTTGTGCTCTACTTTGTTTAAAGGTGCAGTTTCACCATCAATGGCTGAATTATTTGGACTAGTTGCTTGTACCAATGGGATGGAACAATAGTTTTATCAACACTACTATCATTTTTATCTTTCCAATGATGCTTTTTATTCACACTGGATCTCGTGATCTTATTATATGCAGTTAAACACAGGAGATGGTGTTATTAGGAGTCTAGGACTGTGCCTTAACACTATCGAATTTACTCAAGAATCAGTGCAGGCTGTCCGTAAACAGTCCGTCTGCCTAGCTGGACTGCGGAGCCATGGCATCCTCACCTATGACTTCAGTTGTAGGAGAATTCGACTCCAGTTGAGGTGAAATTTTGTTATTGCTTTCTTGGTCATTGCTTCCATAGTTGGTGGTGTCAAACATTGACTTGCGAAAGCTTGTTCCAAATCCATGTTTATGGCAGGCTTTGTGATTTCCGGTGAAGCAACTGAGACTTAAGGAGCGGAAAGGACTGCCTAGAGGTGGAAAAACTAGTCTAGGGAAGGGGAACCAAATATTACCTCCAAAACCACGCCAACCATAACCGGGGTTACCTCCAATACCTACCCCACCTCCTCCTCCGCCGCCGCCGCCGCCGCCGCCGCCATAACCTGGGGTGCCTGGGACATAAGGACCACCATAACCGGGGCTACCTCCATTACCTATCCCGCCTCCACCTCCGCCACCATAAGCTGGGGTGCTTGGGACATATGGGGCACTATAGCTGGGGATACCTCCAATATGTACCCCACCTCCACCGCCACCGCCTCCATAAGCTGGGGTGCCTGGGCTATAAGGAGCACCGTAACTGGGAGTACCTCCAGTACCAACCCCACCTCCGCCGCCACCGCTGCCTCCATAAGTTGGGGTGCTTGGGCCATAAGGAGCACCGTAACCAGGAGTAACTCCAATACCAATCCCACCTCCACCGCCACCTCCTCCTCCTCCTCCATAAGCTGGAGTTCCTGGGCCATAAGGAGCACCGTAACCAGGAGTAGCTCCAATATTAACCCCACCTTCGCCGCCGCCGCCGCCGTCGCACCGTAACCGGGGCTCCCTGGAGCACCAAACCCCACCTCCTCCACCGCCACCTCCATAAGCTGGAATGCCTGGGCCATAAGGAGCACCGTAACCAGGGGTACCTCCAATAATAACCCCACCTCCGCCGCTGCCGCCGCCGCCTCCATAAGCTGGAGTGCCTGGGCTATAAGGAGCATCGTAATCGGGAGTACCTCCAATAACAACCCCACCTCCTCCGCCGCCTCCTCCATAGGCTGGAGTGCCTGGGCCATAAGGAGCACCATAACCGGGAGTACCTCCAATTACGACCTCACCTCCGCCGCCGCCACCTCCGCCTCCATAAGCTGGAATGCCTGGGCCATAAGGAGCACTGTAACCGGGAGTAACTCCAGTACCAACTCCACCTCCACCGCCTCCTCCTCCTCCATAAACTGGGGTACCTGGGACATAAGGGGCACCGTAACCGGGGCTACCTCCAATAACAACCCCGCCTCCACCTCCCCCTCCGCCTCCATACACTGGGGTAGCTGGGCCATAAGGGTCACCATAAATGGGGCTAACTCCAATACCACCTCCACCTCCGCCACCTCCACCTCCACCGCCAGCACCCCATCCTCTGCCGCTTCCACTGCCACCAACATTTTCCCAGCCTATGGCACCTGTTTGACTGCCTCTATCCCAACCTTTGCCAAATCCATTTCCATGGCTACCAAGATGGCCAACTACTCGTATAGATTCACTACCCCTGCTCCTGGACCATCTTCCTCCTAGTCCAAGGCGGTCGTTTGCACTTGATGGACTTTTAATAGCTGGATTATCATCGGATGGGGAAGGGGGCAGAGTTTGTGGAACTGTTTGAACTTGGTCAATAGGGTCCAACCCGCGACCAGTCGTGAGCACCCTCTTTGCTGGGCATTCTCGTAAGCTTAGTAGAAGCATGAAGGACAAGTAAGCCCATTTGACAGCACCCATTGTTTGCTAGCTTTGATTTTTTCCATGACACTTCCTTGTTATGTCTTTATATACTGAAGCTTGCATGTTTGCAATGAATGGTATGTTTGTTAGAAAGGGAGAGGGAGAGAGGCAACATAAGTGTTTCATGCAAATTTTGTTGCTGAAACCTAGTAACATACAACTTGTGTGAGCAATAGATTGCATACTGTTTCTGTCACTTGCACCATGTCTATTGGCAAGGCTTTCTGCCCATTTTCATTTTGGATATAGGATAGTGCCTTGTTTGGGTTCCACAATGTACACAACCCTGTAGCTCATCCAGTTCTTTCACCTTCTGGCTAAAGTCACCTTGTTTAACAAACATGGTTAGTTCCAATTTTGTTACGGAGGACTGTTAAATCTAGTTCCGGTCAAATGGTAAATAGCTAAAAAAGCAACCAGCCAAAAAAAACTTTGAAGTTTTCTAAGAGTTCTATTTTTTATTTAGATGCTCTTTGAATGCGGGTAAACAAACCACAACATAATTTCCAAGATGATTAGGAAATCACGGGTATCTGTCTTCATGATGTAGCAGCACACTACTTTTGTTGGTGCAGCCGATAACTTTCTTAAAAAAGGTTGGCCTTTAGTCACAACACGTTATTTGTACGATTTTAAAATTGAGGTATTATCGGGCCGCTAAGGTAAAGCTTGGAAGAATTCCTCGTCTATTACTTACTAATTCTCAAGATTCTGAAGTTAAAGACTACAAACCTCCAGTTGCCCCAACTATTAAATTACCGAGTTTCGACTACAGGACGTCCGGATTTAAGGCTTGTCCGCTCTACCACTCGGACAACCATTTGGAATTCACGTTATCTGTACGATTAGGTCTAAAGAGTCGTCTCTTTTTTTTTTTGGGAAATAAGGTCAAAAGTCCATCTGAATGGAGTTTTAATCCATTAAGTTGATCTCAAATTAAATTACGGGCAAAAGTCTTTTTGGCACATAAGTTTCAAAAATACATTTCTAGTAAAATATGCGATAATGTTATGTGTTCGTTAGATATCTCTTTTAGTTAACACGCGATAATGTTATCTATTTGTTAAATTTTCAATAAACACGCGATAACGTTATCTGTTTGTTAGATAACCTTTTTAGTAAACACGTGATAACATTATATGTTCGTTAGATATAAAAATAATGATTTTATTAGATAAAGTTACATGTTAGTGTTTATCAGTTAACATTATCTGTTGTTTTTAACAGATACCTTAACAAATAATTTTATCTGTTTTATTATATCACTATATCTGTTAGTGTTTATCGGTCAATATTTCTATCGATTTAAACATATACCTTAATAAACAACGTTATCTGTTAGTTTTTAAAGTAATAATATTATCAGATAAAATTATATGTTTTATGTTTTCTAATTTATATATATATATATATATATATATATATATATATATATATTAAACTAATATATAATGTTATTTGACTCGCCTATTAAAAAAATAACTTTATCTTTTAGTTTTAAAACGATAATTTTATTAGATAAAATTACTTGTTAGTGTTTATAAGTTAACACAATCTGTTATTTTTAACAGATATCTTAACAAATAGCGTTATAAACTAGTGTTCGAAGTAATAATGTATTGCGTTCAGGGGCAAATTTGTCTGTAAAATGACTTCCGGCGTTAAACCTTCTCAAATTATGGACCCTGACTCATAAATTAAATTAACATGTCCTTAATGAGCTAAATAAGTCCAGATTTGTTCTTTTGACCAATTTTTTATTTTTTATTTTGTTTTGTGTGTGTGTGT